>NW_018923699.1:72454-83611 GCF_002207925.1 Prunus avium
GGGGGGGGGGGGGGGGGGGGCAGTCAATAGTTCAAACTTTTTGTTACTAAAAAACCCCCAAACTTTTATGTCAGGTGCTCAGTCATTACCTGTTTTGTGGCATCCAATGCTTAGAAATTCCAGTAGGTCATTCTTCAGGATATTGAAATATATCAGAATGACAACATATACATCTGTGTATATAATGTTTGTTGTGAAATTACGTATGGAGTGGGAAGCCATTATTTGGATCTGTAAAAGTTGTATGAAAGCAAGTATCAAAACATTGAGCCAAGTGGAATTTGGACAGGGGCCTCAACGTTTGCACTTCATATTATGCTTATAGTATTTATGTTCCTTGCATATGGGTCTCCCCTCTTTCTGGGTTTATTATGTCATTCAAATTTAACTATTTATTGCTTCTAATCGTATGAGTAATGTGACATAATATCTTATATATTTATGTCTAGATGCCTACTACAATTGAAGAATTGGAGGCTGCTATACAGGAAAATATTTCTCAAGCTAATTCTATTCTTTTCCTAAATCACAATATACTGAAAGAATATGAAGACCGCCAGCGCCAGGTAATTTTCTGCCATCTTTGCTAGTTTTTCTTTTTCTTTTCTTGTTTCTTCTTAACTTCCTCACCAGAAATTGCTATTATATTGCAGATAGAAGATAAGGCTAAAAAGTTGGAAGCAGATAAAGCGGAGCTTAGGAGATGTATAGCTGAAGTAGATAATCTTAAGGTGAGTGGAGCATTTTTTTTTTTGGTCAAATCAGAGGTTAGTGAAGCTTGGGTGTTACCTTAATGAGTGTTTTGTGAAGTTTCTGTTGGTCTCCTGCATGAACACCTGACAATAAATTTTGGCCATTTGATCTCACGCTGTAACCACTCTACCCAGAGTCACCACAATGTACTGCTCCTTAATGAATTATAATCTCTAGTCAATTGATCCAATCCAGAATATCCTTGTAAACATCCCTTATTGCCACTTCTGGAAGGAAATATGATGGATGCTAATCATATAAAAAGGTAATTGAAATATTCTTTCTCATTTAAGCTTCTCAAGAAGCAGTCCATAACTTTTGTTTAACACTACACCTACTGTTCATGTTTATGACTAAGTAGGTGTCACATTTGCGTTCTTATTCTACATACCATAACAATCTGTCCTTCGAGTAATTTAGAATTTACCTAAGTTCTGGTCTTTGACGTTAGCTTGTATGCAGTTTACATTCTCCATTGAAATTGCGGTTCTTTTGTGCTGCCACAATTTATCAGTTGCAACAAACAACAAATTCCAAAGGCATTGAACAAATTTTCACATTTCCAGTCCTCACTTGTATTACCAAGATGGTCAAGTTGAATAACTTTTTAGATCAACAGTGGTGATGAAGGGTTTTAAATCTAAACATCAGTGTCAAAGTACTTTTGTATTCTTTTTCCCCCCTTTATTTCTCTGTTTCATGTTGAATGTTTCTGTGCATATTTGCCTACTTTCATCAGTATATTTTTAATGTGGATATTTTTTTTTAGTGTCCTAATTTTAAATTATTTGTAGGAAACTTGGCTTCCAACATTAAGAAACCTTGTTGCTCAGATAAATGAGACTTTCAGTTGGAACTTCCAAGAAATGGCTGTTGCAGGGGAAGTTTCATTGGGTACCTCAGTATTACAATTTCTAGAAAATGTCTTCTTTTTTTGTGGAAGAAAATGTCTTATTATTTGTTTCACGTCCTCCTTTTATTTAATGTTTCTTCTCAGATGAGCATGAAATGGACTTCGATCAATTTGGGATACTTATAAAAGTAAAATTCAGGTGACCTGCTTATATACTCTCATGGTGCTACTAGACATTTAAATTTGGAAGTCTAATTTATGAGAGTTATTATTTTTATTTACTTAAATATAGAGAAGTGAAACCCCCCTTTTGAAAAATTTGTGAAGTTTGATGTTGGTGTCCGAAACTTAGCATCAGTTCAGTTACGAATTACTTTTTCGAGAAAAAGAAATTAAATCTGAAACTTTTTTGTTAGAATTTGGAAAGTGATAGTTTAGATAGTGTTTGAAGGATATATAAAAACTTAACCTTTGGGCACCAACTGAGCTCGTTAGAGGTATTCAAGTGCCACTAACTGCCTGCTTTTCTTTTCCATTCCAGTTAATTTGATACATATAGTATAGATATCCTGCTTAAATGAAATTCTACCATAGGAAATAATAGCTGGATTTTAAATTTTCTGCTATTCCACTAAGATGCTATGAATTCACAGCTCTTGATTTGTTATGTGAAATTCTGGTTAATACGTATCTACTGCTCACAAATTTGTTTGGACCTTATGGTCATCAGACAAGCAGGGCAGCTACAAGTTCTCAGTGCCCACCATCAATCTGGAGGGGTATTACACTAACTATATTCTTGAGTTCTTGATTCAAATACTACAGTTTTACCTTATTGTGCCTCAAACTTCCCATTTTGTAGGAGCGTTCAGTTTCAACTATACTTTATCTTGTTTCTCTTCAAGACCTTACAAATTGCCCATTTAGGGTGGTTGATGAGATAAATCAAGGTTGGTTGCACAACAGATTGCTTTTTGCTTTTTCTTTCCTCACATCAAGTTCCATCTATCTCAGAAAAAATCATTGTGGCATTTAATATTTTCTCAGGGATGGATCCTATAAATGAGAGAAAGATGTTCCAGCAATTAGTAAGAGCAGCATCCCAACCAAATACACCACAGTAAGAGCACTATGCCTAATTTGCGATAGTTATCTGTCTATTTTTTTGGTGCCTGCAAATTCTCTCTATTTTGATCTGTTTTAGAAGGTGCAAAATATCAAAATGGGAACAAGAATGAAAAGGTGCAAAATAACAAAATGGGAACAAGAATGAAACTTCTTGTACAAGTGTTGGTTGCTATAATCACCAACCTTTCCTATGTAATAGCGCTCTGTTGTAGTCTGTGTCTCAGTGTGTACGTCACATTTAGCTGCTCCTTAAATGGTGTTGCTGTTTGCACCAGAATGCTGAGGGATACCCTAATCATTTGCATGGTACATAATTTAGGTCACGCAGTTTCTGCTTCTAATGTGAGCGAAAGAATTGCAAGATTGTGTAAGCAATGACACAATTGAGAATATATGACTGTTGCCGTATAATTTGGAGTTGACAAAGCACATTCTGCTTCTCGTATGCCTGACTTGCCAATTGTAAAAAGTGACTTAAGTTTTGGTCTCTGTCCCATCTTGTTCAGGTGCTTCTTGCTTACCCCAAAGTTGCTACCAGATCTGGATTACAGTGAAGCATGCAGCATTTTGAACATAATGAATGGCCCCTGGATCAAGCAGCCAGCAAAAGGTGAAAACATCACTCGAGAGTTAACAGTCAGTATTATCTATTGATATGTTGAAACTTATCAACTACTCACCAAAAATTCTTTCTTTTTTGTTAATTCAGTCTGGAGCCAGGGTGATTGCTGGGGAAATGTCATAGGCTTAGTAGGAAAAAGCCAATGCTGAAAGTAACAATTACCTTTTGAAATGGGGAGCAATCAGGAATTTTTTTGAAAATGATCATCCCTGTGTAAATTGTTTCTACCCTTTTGTACAGATGATTTTCACAAATGTTTTATCGTGGTTGCTCGGATGAGGCTCTAGGGCTGTTCCTGTTCATAGGGAGTGCCTTGTATTTGAGCAGCAAGGATTGGATTTAGGCATAACCAAAACCAAAAAAGCATTATATTTTGGAGGCGTGATGGTTCGTTTATGCTTCTATCGATGGTCAATGAATATCCAGTATCTTGTTTGTGTAACATAAATAAACGTTTGATATTTCAAGCCTCATGATGTTTCCATTTCATTACTTCTACATAACTTGCATGGTTATCCGTTGGAGTAACTAGCTTTCCCCATATCTATCACACTGGTATTGTTTGAAGAGGCCGAGCTGTGATTTGGAAGAGAATAATCCTGTGTTGAAATTCAAGTTAATGTCTAAAAATAAACTCAATAAAATCAAGGCAGTTGGTGTAAAAAATGTACTCATTTAAATTTCTATTTTTTGAGAATTTGTAGAAATACTCTCTCCTCTCTCTCTCTCTCTCTCTCTCTCTCTCTCTCTCTCTCCACGTGGAGTCAAGGTCGCAAGTAATTTGCTGTAGAATTGGAGGCTGCCATGGGCAAATGCCAGGTAAAAGAAACTTTTGTTCATTTATTTATGAGTAATGCTACTCTTACCACATTTGTATATCACATTCCAATACCAACTTATGTGATAGATGAGGTGTACAACCACATCAATTAAAACTAATTTAACATTTTCTGTTTTTTTAATATTTATCGACACTTTTTAATTGATGTGGTTGTACACCTCATCTGCCGCATAAGGTGGTATGAGAATGTGGTATACAAATGTTGTAAGAGTAGCATTATTCTTTATGTATTAAATAATCAAGGTAGAATTGGTGGCTAAAACAGGTAGAAATCCAAACAGTTTTACCGTTACTTGGTTAACAGAAAATTACCTTGTTTACTAATCTTGTTCTACTATGATATAATATAATTATTTATTGCAATTTGCAAAAATTAATAGTACAAGGACCATAGTTGCACTTGAATCTTGATCCACTATTAGAGGGGGTGATGTACACGTTAAACAAAAGAGTAAATTGGAGCACTAGTCCCTGAATTAAAATATTTTTTCCTCTATTTTTTTATTTAATAAAAGCGATATTTAGGGAGTGAAAAATCAAACCTAGGACCTTGAAGGCATAAGTAAAACCATTACAGTCTACAAACCCCTTCCCCTTAAATTAGATTCTTTAATTCAAAAGTGAACAAACTTTTTAAATTCTTTAATCCGTCAATGTCCTTAACATGCCCACACTAATCTCCTTTGTCAACAAATTAATATAAGGGGAAAACAGCACTGCGTAGCGGGCAAATTGGAGAACACCCCTTTCTTCCAACCATGAAGAATTTCCGCAGCCCAAGAACCGAGCGTACACGACAGTAAAATCTCCCTCATTAATTAAAAAAAATAAAAAATCAAAAGTGATGAGTTGATAATATTGATCACAAAATTAGTACATGGCCTTTCTCACTCTCACTCGGGTAGATGAGACTGTAATATGCTCTCTTTAAGGGACAGTCTCAACCAAGATACAACATCAAGGTCACCCTCTCTCCTCTCTCTCTCTCTCTTCATCCCCTTACTCTCCTACCATCTTTACTAACTACATTCGCAAAGTTTTGACAGTGGCACCTAAGAGGCTGAATGAACAATTTAAAGACAACATGTACAGGTGTTAGTATTCTTCAATTTGTTGGAAGCTTGAAATCGAGCATCTCCCTTATATTTAACCGAATCGAAGGACCCATTGATGAGCATATATGTGCACTTTTCCAGTAAACACCTTTCGCACCTGGTGGCTTATTTGTTTCTACCGATTTCTGTCAGGTAAAGCATAAGTAAAATTAAATTTCATAGCAAGTGGATGCAATTCCAACAGCAATGGATATTAGGAAATTAAGGAGAAGAACATACCACTGCGGCAAGCAAGTTTACGAGAAGGTCTTCTTCAGGAAAGTCAGCTTTTCCAAAACGTAAATGAACTATACCAGTTTTATCTGCTCTGTATTCAACTTTCCCCTGCTTGAATTCTGCTATGGCCTGAAACAGAGAATATGAGTAAGGTCATTTAATACAGTAGCTAGGAACCAGTTAAATGTTCAGGGTAAGAATGAATATCCACACAAGTGCAGAAAGAAAACTAAAACATTGAAATCCAAATCATACCTGAGGTATATTAGGTGTGACAGTACCAGCTTTCGGATTTGGCATGAGCCCTCGTGGTCCTAGAATCTTTCCTAGGCTAGCGACCTTTGACAAACATCAAAGACAATAAATGTAACTGAATACCATAAATTCCAGCCATTATCAAACACAGATACAGCATATACAAAACAGAAAGTAAAAAATTGTGAACTATATGCACTTTGGTTCAAGTTAGAACGATGTCCAAATAATATGATGTAAAATGTGAAAGTTAAGCATGTTTAAGACACCAAACTGGTAGAATCAATAAAAGCAGACCAAACCAGCTAGTCTAACAGAAGTCACCTTTTTCACTCCACAAGAACAAGTCACGAGGAAAAGAGGGCAGCACATATTGTTTTTCCTTTCTTACTTTTAATTATTTAGTTTTGTGGCATGAGTGTCTGATTATGAGACGTAATTTTGTGCAAATTTTTTATTCTTAATTTCACTTATGACAAAGGTGACTTGTGGCATCAAATACAAATTACCATTATGACAGGCATTGTATTATTGTCCTTAAATGCATAAGCAACAAGTGAGAGCATTGTATGCTACAAATGTACAAGGCATTGTGGGGGTGGGGTGGCGGGGGGCATCACAGGATTTTGCACAAAAATAAACATGGATACTGAATACAACCAAACAATATTCGTCAGCATTTCATCATGCACATCAGGATTTAGATTCAACTGACTAGTTTCTTTTTCTGCTGCAAAACTAGTCCTTATTTTTATCATAAACCCTAATTTTGTTGACCAAAAACCAAAAAAAGACGGTAGTATTTTAGCTTTTACCCGACGTCCAGATGCCTACTGTACTGTATAAAAATGAAAATGATTACCATACTTCATTGTCAAATAGACATTGTTATATATATATATTGATTAGACAAAATAATGAAGGCAACACCTTGGGCATCATATCTGGCGAAGCAATTAACTTGTCAAATTCCATGAATCCTTCTTTTATCTGTTGTATCAAATCATCTCCACCAACCAAATCTGCTCCAGCATTTTTTGCTTCATCAAACCTTTCACCTGTAGATATTAAAGAAGATAACCTGTGACATGAAATACTATGAAAACCAAAAACCTTTCGTGTTAAAATTATTGCAACTCACAGGAGCCCCGAGTGCACCTGCACACATGGATGCTTGTGATATAAAATGAGCTTGAGGGGTAGCAAAAAAGCTTAAGGAATAAGAATATTTTTGCACAATATGAAAGGAAAAATATGAGAACCCGAACATTTTAGACTTTTGGATAAGTATAAGGCATACATAATCTTGGTATCATTCAAAAACTACAGTACATGTCTATTGAGGTTAATCTATGCCAGCTAATAATGAAATACCTAAGGTGCAATTTTGTAGATATAACACATATTTTTCATGCCGGATTAAATCTACAGAAACCATATATCTGTATTTATATAAAATTAAATACAAACAAGCCAACGTGAAAAATCAACAAGCAACAGAACTGGTGCCAATTATAAGCTAAAGCAAGAAAGTGTAACATCTCCAACATCCTTAGTAACTACTTCCATTTTTTTTCTTAAAAGAGGTAAGAAAAATCTTACAATTCCTAAGAGTAAATTTTAACCTCTTTTGGACCAAATGACTAAGAGACTGTCATGTCATCAGGGATAAAAAAAATAATACGATAAATTGACTTGCAAGAAAAAATATTATGAATAGGCCTTACAAGAGAAATGATAATGCTCCAATCCAATTTGAATTTCGAAAAGGAGTGTGATACACTAGTTAGAAACCGACAGGTGTAGGAAATTCACCAAGATTAGTGGTAGAAAAAGTCTCATCAATCATTTCAAGACCAGATCATTGAAGAAATGAAAATAATATACCCCATCCAACTAATTCATTTGCATAAAGTCCCATTCACAGAAGATGAAAACCATTTAGAGATGCCTAGATTCAGCCAAGCAAGCATTTCTTCTGTTCTTTTCAACCAAGGTAAAACCGTAATGAGAATAAAACCCCACTCAGTAAAGGTGTTACTTGTTCTTGCCTTGTAGGCTTAATTGACAGAACAATTTACCTATAGAGAATTCAGATAGCAGTTTCAAGAATAATAGACCTGGCTAATACATGCTAACGCAGAAATTGTTTGCACAGTTATGCTCCTCTACTTTTCATTCTTTAGGTTGAAATTTCCAACTTGTATCCTCAGTAAGTTCAAATAAGTGATTTACATAACACATCACCTTAGCTCATGCTAAATGACAGATATATTTACTTTTTATCCATTAAGCACAACAGTACAAAGAGAAAAAGAGAGAGTAGCTACCTTGAGTAAGAACAGCCACTTTAACAGTCTGTCCAGTTCCCTTGGGCAGGTTTACCTAGGACAAGAATTCCATAACACATGAAAGAATATAATGTACTGCTAAGCAGTTGATAAGCCTAAACATATTTCTGACTAACAAGATCAGAAAACTCACAGTTGCCCTTAGCTGTTGGTCATTATATTTTGGGTCAATATTGAGGCGGAAATGAGCTTCAGCAGTTTCTACAAATTTTGTATTGGTCATTTCTTTCAGTAAAGCTATTGCTGGTTGCAGCTCATACTCTTTTTTGGTTTCCCTCAATTTCTGAATTTCCAAGAATCTTTTGGACCTTGTCTGACATTGTGAACAGAAGACAATTGAGCGTTTGAATCACTACTGACATCTTGGAAGAATGTAAGAACAGGACATTGCACGAATATAAATCAACTAAAACCAAATTACAAAAAATAACTTTAGGGGTTTCTTCAATCTTTAGAATTATACTAACAACAGAAAAACCATCAAACTTGAAGAATGTATGTATTATATTTGTAGAACCAGTGTCTTTTTCAAGACAATAACGTGACCTTACTTTACTCAATCAATCCTTCTAGAATCTGAAGAAGCATAACTTACAAAAAGTTAGTGACTATATTTCCTTAAAGAATTCAACGAAGGGTTTTTCTGACACAATTTTTGATAAGAAAGAAAAAACCCATTAATCCCATTTCTAGATTAATCGATATTCTTCAACAACAAAAAAAGGTAAAAGAACAATAAAAGAATCACTGGGCATATTTTGTTTCGATAAAAATGCAATAACTTCTGAAATTTAAATCCAAGAGCCTTAATGAAGACACACAAACGAGATAACCAAAAAAGAAAACAAATTTCGGCTCAAAAAATTGGGAAAACCAAGCTAGCAGAAGATAATGACGAAAAGACTTACTCTGTCCCTCTTTAAAAGCAATGCAGCCTTCCCTTTCTTGGGCTTTGGAACAGCAACAGTAACAGAACTATCGCCTTTTCCTTCTTCATCCTCATCCACATCCTCAGCCACCTCTGCCTCAGCAGTCAAAGCAGCCGCAGCGACAGGGTAAGGCTCAAACTTGGCTTCCTTTAACAAACTCAAATTGACCCACTTGCTTGGTCTTCTCTCTCTAGGCCTCAAAACCAGTGGGCAGAGACAAAAAGTTTTAAAGAGCGGCTTGGGCTTGAAGGAGACGAGCGAGGGAGTGAAGTCTTGTGGGTGCACAGAGGAGGAGGCGTACGTTAGCATGAGGGATGAGGGTGTGGTACTAGTAGCCATTGTTGGAGCTCTCTGTCTCTGCAAATGAAGCCTTTGGAAAATTGCTATCTATCCATATTAGTTCGAGATAAGAGGTGGCTTTGTTGTCTACTATTGGATGGTAGACCGTAGTTCCCATCTGCAATAGTAATTAAAACATGAATAAAATTGTTCCATTATTTTTTCAAAAAGTAATTTAACAAAATTGGTTTTCTTTTCTTATTGACCAAAGATTTCTAATTTTTTTCTAATTTTGCAGACATGGACTTAGCCAAAAATAAATATATAAACATTTGCCTTCCAATTTTTGGGGTTGAATTACTTGAGCCTTTTGTTTTTGCCTTGCATAGATTTTGTTCTTATCAGTTTGTTTTTGGCCTATCTATCTCACGTTTTCAATTTCTCATTAACAAAATGGTAATGTGAATAACAATGTGTGTACAGTCCCTTCCTCCTAGGTTAGGGTTTTAGTGCCGCCAGTCTCCAGTACAGGTTGGTTAGGGTTTCTAAGTGATTGCTTGTGGTTCACGGCTGCTTTCAACGATGTCTGTTTCATCACACGTACAGTGTGGAATACGGCGGAACTATTGTTCAAGCGGGTTTTGGGTGTTGCCTTCGGCGTACAGAGGGAAGCACTTTTGTTCAAGCGGGGTTTGGGTGTTGCCTTCGGCTTACACAGGGAAGCATTGAGTGGATGATGGCGGCTGTTGATGAACTGGTATCAGGTCTCACCTCTTCCTTGGCAATTTCAGAATCTGAATCAGTGGAGGTTGTCGGGTTAGAGGATCTGGGAAACTTGAAGGCTGAACGGTTCTTGCTTGTTGGGAAATTGCTCACTTCAAAGGCGTTTCATAAGGAGGCTTTATTTGGCACGTTGAAGAGGATTTGGCATACCAGGGAGGAGTTCACTGCGGTGTCTCTGGACGACCCCAAGAGGTTCTTGTTCTCTTTCAAAACAGATTTCGATAGGAAGAAGGTGATGAGGGGCTCCCCTTGGACTTTTGATAGGGCGTTGTTGCTACTGGCGAGCACTGATGGTGAGGTGGATCCTATGTCCGTTTCGGTGGATTCGCAAAGTTTTTGGGTGCGTGTGCGCCGTATTCCGCCGATTTTTCTGACCCCAGCCATGGGAGAAAAACTAGGTAATTTTTTGGGTACGTTCTACATGGTGGATCGTGGCTTAAATGGAGACTGCTTGGGGAGCTTTCTACGTATAAGGGTGGGTTTGAAAATCAATGAGCCGCTAAAACGATGTGGCACACTGCGTTTGTCGGCAGATGAACTGGCAAAACAGTATGAAATCGAATATGAGCGGCTCCCGTATTTCTGTTTATATTGTGGGTGACTGGACCACGTGGGTGCTGCATGCAGTGTCAAGGCCTCAAGGGCTATTGAAGTTGAACAATACAGACGGTGGAAAACGATAATGAAGGATGTGTATAGTATCCGGGCAGAGAATCAGTTAACAGGCCAGCGGCTAGGTTTGTTTGATGACGAACCTCAAAAGGATGACACGGCTTCGATGCCGTCCAAGCGTACGGGGGTGGTTCGATCCTTCGACGAGGCCTTTGACGGGCAAGGAATGATGGAGATGGATAGTGGGATGGATTGCCCCTTGGCGCAAGTCTTTAAAAGGCGTCGAGTGCACAAGGAAAAGGAGGTCACGGTCTCCTCACAAGGGGCCGATGGTGATGTGGTTGGCCACAAGGAAGGTAGGGTGCATCTGAACCAAAGGGTCACTGAGGCTGCGAGGTCGGATATGGGTCCCCTGCGGCT
>NW_018923700.1:0-11376 GCF_002207925.1 Prunus avium
GGGTGCCGAGGGTGCCTCTGACCAAGCCCAGTTTCCTCCACGTGTCTTGTCCTTATTGGCTGTTTAATTTGGGTGTAAACATCTGGCAAGAACAGAAAGCATTTCTATAATACATTAAACCCCAACACATATTTATGTATCTTTATATTTCTTGTTACTTTGTTACATGTGTGTGCGCACGCGCTCGGCGCTCGCTTGTGCTTTCAACAAATTTAAAGTGTTCTCACCTTCGCAGCCATCTGGATGATATGGGTTACCATGGTAGCCTGGCAAGCACTGACAGATGTAACCAGCAGAGCCATTGACCGGTTTGACACACTTGCTATTTGCCTTACATGCAAAATCCTGCCTCTTTTGAGCTGCATTACATGAATCTTTCTCCTCCCCGATTGCCCAATTAAGAACCATTGGAAGCTCAAGCTCTGCTTGGCTCTCCAGTTGTAGAAAACTTGAATAGGAGAATTTGAACTGTGTTTCTTCCACAACGAAAGCGTAACTGCAGTTGGTCAAGTCCCCTACTATTTTGGTATGATTGTAAGTGCTAGACAATGTCACATCTAGATTTTGCAGCCCACTGGGGATGTTAGTTTGGCAGCACCCAAAGCCGGAGCAAGAGTCTTGATATTCATTGTTGCCAAGGCTGGTACATAAGGACATACACCCGGCCACGTAACTTTCTTGGTCATTCAGAGCGCGGTAGCCAAAGAAACTAGCACGGGTGTCGCAGCCAACGGCGAAGAACTTGTTTTTGGCATGAGAGATGGTGAAAGGACTCAGTGAGAGCTCAGGCTCGTACCTGTAGGTTAGGTTGCCCTTGTTATAACAATCGTTGGCTACAAACGGCCGTATTTGCAGCTCAGCCTCTTCAAGTGAGATGTTAGAAACAATTATATTTCCCCAATAAGGTTTCCATTGGGGTTCCTTGGATTCGTCACGAGTACAATTAATAAAAAAGGAAGAGCTCAGGTAACACTTTTCTTTAACCCCAAATGGGTATGGAATTTTGAGATTACCACAGTGGTCAGGGCAGTTAGGGAGGGCTAATTGAGGTTTTCTGTTATTGCAGCTGCTTGTGCAATTAGCAATGAGAGTGGCATAAGCACCCCAAGCAAGCAGTAGTGGAAGGCCATTTTGTGTAATGTGTATTGTATTGTTTGGGATACTTGGGAGTAAAGTATATGGTAACTATGAGCCTCACCTATCTTTCGCCTTTATAGGCGAAGTAGTCGTAGTGAAGAGACTTGTCAAATGAGAAAATTTGAAGTG
The DNA here is from genome assembly GCF_002207925.1 of Prunus avium. The sequence goes on from NW_018923700.1 coordinate 1,267, forward strand.
TAAAGGGTAATACAATAGGTGATAGGTAAGCTTTTCTACAGTAAAGAAGTGAAAATTACAGAGAAAAGGTTGATTCTTACGTTCGTTAATGTTTATTGTTTCTGGTCTTTGTCTATTATTTGGGACCTAAATAATGACATGGTAATTAATAGTCATTGCGTGCAAATGATACTAGGTTCATAAATGTCCTTTGTTTATGGGTACAAGCCTAAACCTTGTCATTGTTGAAATTGGCCACAAATTGTGGACTTTAGCAGCAGCTATTGTTGACTTTGTTGGCTCAAATCAAATTGCACTCGGTGGTTTCTTTCATGATGCTGCACACATGGTATAAAAGAATGTGTTTTTGGCATTATTTTATTTGGTGGAGGGAAGAAACATTTGAAAGAAGAAATCATGGTTCTTTTGTGCTAAAGGAGGAAACAAAGCCATGTGAAGCAGCTGGAAAGGCGGAAAACGCGGGCTGCTGAGTTCTCTTTCTTCACAGTAAGCAAGAGAGAGCACGGGTCCTTTTTTCTTTTCAGTTCAGAACTTGGGCTGTTGTTTCCTCAAGTCTTTCAACAGACTTTGAGAGCTTTCCACACGGCGAGAAACACTAGTTAACATCAATTTTTTTATTATTTTAATTGGCTGCTGATGTCATTATGATGATGTCAGCATTACATCACTTGCAAAGTAAATATCTTTGTCCTTTTACTTTTATTTATTTTTATATTACTCAATTTATTTAAGTTTACTATGTAAATAAAGAAGTACCCCCATTTGGATTCAAATAAAAATACTAGAAAATCAAATTCCCACCAAAAGGCCATTTTGTGTAATGTGTATTGTATTGTTTGGGATACTTGGGAGTAAAGTATATGGTAACTATGAGCCTCACCTATCTTTCGCCTTTATAGGCGAAGTAGTCGTAGTGAAGAGACTTGTCAAATGAGAAAATTTGAAGTGTAAAGGGTAATACAATAGGTGATAGGTAAGCTTTTCTACAGTAAAGAAGTGAAAATTACAGAGAAAAGGTTGATTCTTACGTTCGTTAATGTTTATTGTTTCTGGTCTTTGTCTATTATTTGGGACCTAAATAATGACATGGTAATTAATAGTCATTGCGTGCAAATGATACTAGGTTCATAAATGTCCTTTGTTTATGGGTACAAGCCTAAACCTTGTCATTGTTGAAATTGGCCACAAATTGTGGACTTTAGCAGCAGCTATTGTTGACTTTGTTGGCTCAAATCAAATTGCACTCGGTGGTTTCTTTCATGATGCTGCACACATGGTATAAAAGAATGTGTTTTTGGCATTATTTTATTTGGTGGAGGGAAGAAACATTTGAAAGAAGAAATCATGGTTCTTTTGTGCTAAAGGAGGAAACAAAGCCATGTGAAGCAGCTGGAAAGGCGGAAAACGCGGGCTGCTGAGTTCTCTTTCTTCACAGTAAGCAAGAGAGAGCACGGGTCCTTTTTTCTTTTCAGTTCAGAACTTGGGCTGTTGTTTCCTCAAGTCTTTCAACAGACTTTGAGAGCTTTCCACACGGCGAGAAACACTAGTTAACATCAATTTTTTTATTATTTTAATTGGCTGCTGATGTCATTATGATGATGTCAGCATTACATCACTTGCAAAGTAAATATCTTTGTCCTTTTACTTTTATTTATTTTTATATTACTCAATTTATTTAAGTTTACTATGTAAATAAAGAAGTACCCCCATTTGGATTCAAATAAAAATACTAGAAAATCAAATTCCCACCAAATCAAAATATTTTAGTGCAAAATACGATTTAGGCTAAAAATGATGGCTTATTAAGTCAATATATACTTCATAATAAAATCCCATAAAATCAAGTTTTCTTATTTGATGTGTAAGGAATAAAAGTTGCCAAAAATTATCTTGAGAAAATGAGTATTTCGAAAAACCATTTTTCATACTTAGTCAATATTTTTTTACATAAAACAGTTTTTCACGTATGATATGAATGAATGAAGGGACCTAAGGTCAATCTAAGTAAAAAGCCTTAGATGTTCAATCTAGGTAAAAAAGCCTTAGATGTTCAATCCACAAAGAGTTTTTAGCCTTTCAAAATTGCACATCCGCTAAAAAATTCCTAAATCCACCAGTGCTGTCAAGGTTGTCACATGAGGACAGACACCCGGCCAAGTTACTTTTTTGATCATTCAGGCGGTAGCCAAAGAACTTAGCAAGGGTGTTGTAGCTAACGACGAAGAACTTGTTTTTGGCATGAGAGATGGTGAAAGACGGACTCAGTGAGAGTGAAGGCCAAATGTTATAGGTTTGGTTGCCCTGCTTGTTATAACAATCTTTGGCTACAAAATTCAATATTTGCAGCTCAGCTTCTTCAAGTGAGATGTTAGAAACAATGATATTTCCCCAATAAGGTTTCCATTGGGGTTCCCTGGATTCGTCACGAGTACAACTGATAAAAAAGGAAGAGCTCAGGTAACAATTTTCTTTAACCCCAAAATGGGTATGGAATTGTGAGATTACCACAGTGGTCAGGGCAGTTAGGGAGGGCTAATTGAGGTCCTTCTGTTATTGCAGCTGCCTGTGCAATTAGCAATGAGAGTGGCATAAGCACCCCAAGCAAGCAGTAGTGGAAGGTCATTTTGTGTAATGTGTATTGTATTGTTTGGGATACTTGGGAGTGAAGTATGTGGTAACTAGGAGCCTCACCTATCTTTTGTTGAAGTATAAGTGATTTTAGCTTACATTAGTTTGTTTTAGTTTTTGAATTTTCAGTCTTAATTGTGAGCCATAGGATTACAGTCCAATTGGACAGCTGAGATGTAATCTTGGAGTTTATGCCATGTGTCGCTATCTTGTAGGGTAGTGAAATGAAGGGTTAGATTTGAGTGATGTAATGAGGAATATTCTATTCCTAACGGTTATATGTGCACAGTGTGGGCGTGAGTGAAATGTAATAAGCTCAATTGCTTCTTCTGAAAATATCTCTCTCAATCTCTCATCTTCGAGTTTCATTCTGGTTTACAATCAGAAGCTAATATACCAAATTATAGTCTGTGTATGCTAACATCTTTTGCCTCTATAGGCGAAGTAGTCGTAGTGAAGAGACTTGTCAAATGAGAAAATTTGAAGTGTAAAGGGTAATACAATTGGTGATAGGTAAGCTTTTCTACAGTGAAGAAGTGAAAATTACAAAGAAAAGGTTGATTCTTACGTTCGTTAATGTTTCTTGTTTCTGGCCTTGCTGAGTCTAAGTTGTATTTAAACAATTACTCTTCATTTAATAAATTGAGTTGACCCCTGCGATGAACATGTTCATATCATTCAGTTTTTCCTTCTGATTTTTCTGTATACACCCATCCACGTCTATTAATATCACATCTGTAAAAAAAGTAAAGGGTCGAGCTCCTCATTCAGATTGAATTTTCTACTCATTCTTTATAGGGATATTATGTTATTAATCTATCTAAATTATGCCACATATATAATAATTAATAATAAATTCTAAAATATATAAACTCGTTAATCAATAGGTGCTATAATTTGAGTGCAGCTATAACACCCCATTGCATGTCACATGATATTATCGTGGCACACAATAACATGCTTATGCTTTAAATTGATTAATTGTCTCATATTCTTATTTAAATGCCTTCTTCATTGTCCCTTTTTTTCTATTTGATGTAGGACGAAATATGGATCAATTATGGCATGAAAAATTAAGTAAAATAAAGTGGCTCAGTGAGACTTTGAACTCGAGTCTACAGTGAGACTTGAGAGGTCGTCTCTATTATATGTGGTATTGTTGGAGACCTCAGTACACGGTAATTAAGATACATGCATGTATTCAAGATAATGTACATCTGTCCTACATGGTAATTAATAGTCGATGCGTGCAAAGTCAAGCAATGAGACAAAATCAATATGTACTTGTTTAACTACCAGGACATACCATTTATGTCTACAACCTACATTTTGTCATGCTCATCAGCACCCGAACTTAACTCATCCTTCTCCTAACCAGTTACATACTCGACGAGTCAGGTTCACACCAAATTTTTAGTAGCTCAAGTTAGAACATAATTTCACTTTTCTTTCTAATTTTCTTACTTAATCTTGGTTCATTCTAAGGTTGTGTTTAACTGGGCATATGCCTAGCCCTTTTGTTGTTAGGGCCCTGCCATGCTTTTTATTCTTCGGTTCCATTTTGCAATAGGGTCAAGTTGGTTGCCTTGCATATGGTTTTCACAATTATTACTACTCACAAGAATAAACGCTCGCGTTCTTGGAGCTATAAGTAACCAAAGAAAATAATCAAACACCACACATATAGTAGTTCCTACAATACATCTATGTACATTACTTCTATTCTAACCTTGTGGTTCATATAGTTTCTACGGCATCAAGCTTCAACTATCGCCCATCATCATATGGCATTAACATTTGGATTTGCATGCTGTCATGCCCATAAGTTGCACCAGTACTAGTACTAGAACCACAATCGCCTCTAACATCCACAGCATACATGTTTGAAGATGACCCGAGCAAGTGCACAGTCTCTTCAGGACAGAAATTAGAACTTTCACACGGATGCTTTGCCATTATTCTCATCCCCTCTAGCTCTGAGGCTACCTCTTTCATGGTAGGTCTTTCCTCCCCTTTTAAACTGACACATCTTTTTGCGAGATTCGCTACATTTTTTAGGGTCTCAATATTTCCTTCACTGAAAAGGGTATCGTCCCAAATTCGGTTCAAGCCATCTTCCTCCATTGAACAAACAAAGAAGCTTGCTAGGTTTCTCTCTGACTCAGGCCTGGCAAAAGAAACCGCTACTTTGCTTGTTAGTAGCTCCACCAGGACAACTCCAAAACTATAGACATCACTCTTTTGTGTTAGTTGGTTTGAATGGAAGTATTCAGGATCTAAGTATCCGAGTGTCCCTTGCACTAGAGTTGTTACTTGAGTTTGATCCATAGGAACCAAGCGCGAAGCACCAAAATCCGACACTTTTGCCGTGTAATTGTCATCTAACAGTATATTCATTGCTTTCACATCTCGATGTATGATTGGTGTAGAAGTAGATGAGTGTAAGTATGCTAATGCTCCTGCAGTTTCTGCGGCAATCTTCAATCTTAATTCCCATGAAAGTGATGACCCTTCGCTCTTTTTACCATGAATGTGATGAAAAAGAGTGCCATTGGTGATGTATTCATAAACTAGTAAAGGCACCGGTGTCTCAAAACAGCAACCTAGAAGCCTCACTACATTTCTATGATTGATTTGAGAAAGAACAATCACCTCATTTACAAACTGCTCTTTCTGAGCTGGAACGCCAACTTTTGACTTCTTTATGGCAACCACTTTGTTATCTGCAAGTATTCCTTTGTAAACTATTCCATAACCCCCTTCACCAAGAACTCTACTCTCATGATAATTGTCTGTGGCCTTCTCGAGTTCTTCTGCAGTAAAAATCTTGGTCATCTCTACGCTCTCAACCCCTGTAACAATAAGCCACCATTTTCTTTAAAGTATTTTTCTTTGAGTTTCATGAGCCTTCTTCTATGTATTCCCCAATATATCCATGAAATTCCAATTAGTAAAACCAAGAGGCCTGCACTGACACCTGCACATAATTGAAAATTGTCGTAAGTTTTTATGCAGGTCTAGTCATAAAAATAAAATTAGAAAAAGAAAAAAAAAAGAGTGTTAAAGACAGATTGGTGAAAAGTATTAAATTATGGATGTTGGTTTTGTTGTCTACCTTGTGCTTTCTTTCTAGGATAAAATGCTTCTGAGAAAGTAATATGTTAAGACGAAACAAGATTACATTTATCACAATGAAGGATATTTATTCAGTTTAATTTGTGTCTTGTTAGTGAGATTAATCAATGTTTAGTACAGAGAAGGGGGAAACTTTTGGATATATTCTCATAGGGGTGGATGTTGACATGTGCATAAAACATACCCAATGAAATAACAAGCAGGAGAATGATCTTTGATCGATTGCTGGGATTGGGTTTGATGCAACTCTTTTGATTCATGCCGTCGTTTTTGTACCCTTTGGGACATTTACAAGAATATCCTCCAGGTGAATTTATGCACGTTCCAATACTGCAGGGGTTTGACTCCTTGCACTCATTAATATCTGAATAGTAAGGAAACCAAATTTATCACAAGCAACATCATGCAAAATTCCAATCTTTAGCTTTCCAGTAAAAACAACTAACAAGACTGTGAATTTAGGTCACATATTCAGGCATGAGCCTTATCAACGGTTCATATTCATAATTTAACAAAACAGAGTCAGGCAAGTGAACACTATTAATTCATTAGACACATATCTATATATTTTGTGTAGGCTATAGAGTTGACCTTGGCAACTATCTGGGACGTACGGGTTCCCTCGATAACCTGACCAGCACTGGCAAATGTAAGCAGGCGGACCACCGATGGTCGTCCGTTCGACACAATTGGTATTTTCCTTGCATGCAAAACTGTGGCTCTTGTTTTGTGCTGCACTCTCGCATGACTCACCCTCAACTGCCCAATTCAGAACGGCTGGAAGCTGCGTTGAGTTCTTGAGTTCTTGAAAAGTTGTGTTGGGGTTGAATGAGAAGCTGCCTTGTTCCACAATGAAGGCATAGCTGCAAGGGTACTTAGCGTACCATGGATTATAAATCCCCGTTCGATTGCTGACAGTCAGGCTTTGAAGAAAAGTAGAAATGTTTCGCAGTCCATCAGGGATGGAAGCTTGGGAACAGCCAATTCCAGAGCAATTGTCTGGAAGTGCGTCGCCAAGAATATCATCACACAAGGTGACGCTGTTGCCGACTTTGGCCTTTTCTTCCCCTGAGCGCTCACCTAAAAAGATTCCTATAGTGTCACAGCCTATTGTGGTGAAATTGTTTTGTGTATGGGACATGCTGTAAGGAGGAGGCAGCTGTAGCCAAGTAGAGAAGCTGTCCTCCGTTTCCTCACCCGAATCGTCATAACAATCCATGGCTACGTCTAGCATTATTTGCAACTCGCCATCAGCGACAGAAAAGTTGGTAATCCTGTTCATACCGCCCGTCCAGTAGGCTGACGGCGGTTGGGTGGATTGATTACAAGTGATGTTGAATTCTGGTCGGAGGTAACAGCCTTTACCCATGCCAAATGGGTATGGAATTGTGAGGTTACCACAGTGGTAAGGGCAGTTAGGGAGGGCTAATTGAGGTTCTGCTGTTGCTGGAGCTGCTTGTGCAATTAGCAATGAGAGTGGCATAAGCACCCCAAGTAAGCAGTAGTGTAAGTCCATTTTGTGTAATGTGTATCGTATTGTTTGGGATACTTGGGAGTGAAGTATGTGGTAACTAGGAGCCTCACCTATCTTTCGCCTTTATAGGCGAACTAGTCGTAGTGAAGAGACTTGTCAAATGAGAAAATTTGAAGTGTAACGGGTAATACAATCGGTGATAGGTAAGCTTTTCTCCAGTAAAGAAGTGAAAATTACAGAGAAAATGTTGTTTCTTACGTTTATTAATGTTTCTTGTTTCTAGCCTTGCTGAGTCTAAGTCCACGGTGGGACCGGAGGGACCTCAGGTCTTTGTCTATTATTTGGGACCTGAATAATTGCATGGTAATTAATAGTCATTGCGTGCAAACGGGACTATATGTCCTTTGTTTAAGCACCACGACATACATGAGAGTCTCACCACTTATGGGTACAAGCCTAAACCTTGTCATCCTCAGACCATTTGAGACTTAATTAAGAGGGGAAAATCTCAAATCAGAAATCAACATTACAAAAAAGAAACAAATATTACGAGTGAAGAAACTGCTAACAAGCCTGGCGTTTTGTACGCATATTATCCATGTAAGGAATGAGGACTGGTAGGGTCACGCCGTGGCTCTGGGGGCTAGCCTAGAGGAAATGTCATTCTCATCTTTAGTAATTTGTCCGTTGATGCAAATGTCCCATTCCCGTTTTTCCATGTTGAAGTCGTCTGTATAATTTCCCATTACTTAAAAGTGGAGCTTTGAAAAGGATATGTGCATGTCAAATTCTTGTGCAGTAAAGACTGGTGTGCATGGCATTGGCCCATATCGCGGGTTCCAATAATGTTGCAGTCCATGGCCACATACCGTGGAAAATTTACGCATTGATTGTATCTATTTTTTGGACGATGCATGGTCCATGGAGATGGAATGACAACAAGATGTCATCTGGACTTCAGCATATTGACAAGAAATATTTAATAGTGAGGGAGAAGGTAGCAAACAAATTAGTCAGGTTTGATCATATCAGAACTCAAGACAGGATTGCAAATCCGTTCACAAAGTTTTTGCCTTCAGAAGCTTTTCTGAGACATGTTGAGAGTATGGGAATTTTTCCTAGCTTTGATGCTGCAATCTAGTGGGAGTCTTGTTCCCATTATGATATTTTACTAGTTTGTTTGTTTTTGTTCATTTTGCTATTTTCTGGATTGAGGGATTTGCATTTAAGAATGTTCATTTTGGTTGACAGTTTTACTTATTTATTGAATAAATTCTGCCAATTTTGACTATTTAGCTGTTTAAACTTGTTATGCAATTTTATTTATGCATGTGAGTTTATGGTCTCTTTTGAGATACTATTGTTTTTAATAACATTGCGGATTGACTCTTGCTAAGTCGTAAAGGGGCGCTTGTACTGATATGCAAAAAGATTCACACTAAGGATCAGTACATATTCAGGTTCACGTTGTAGGTGCTTCATGTGTTTAGAGATTGCATTATGTGATTATAGATGGCCTGTTTTAATAAAGAGAGTAGTGTTTGTCTATAGTTCATTTTGTTTAATCACTCTTCGCGGTAGCTTGAAAGGGAAGGATTTAACTGTTTAAACTCATGGCCAATAAAGATTATTAAACCTTTCGGAATACAGAAACTTAGTGTTCTAGTGCTTGATCTAGTGGGAGAATGTTATGTTTTCCTATTTAGATCGGTGCACTAGATACTAAGTCATATAAGGTTTAATAAGAGTTTAATTAAGTTATGCCTTGAGGCCCAAAACCTTGTGAAATAAGGAAGGGTTTTGGAGCCTAATTAAGGAGTCCTATTTTGTTTCCTTTTTGCGTGAACCAATTTAAGTGGGCTTGAAAGATAAGTCAAGTCGGCCTCGGTGATGAGTAGAGACGACTTGACCTAGCCGTATATAAGCTAAAGGCCCTGCTCTCATCAGACACGTTCTCTAAACCTATTCTCATCATAAAGAGAGAGCTGAAACAGATTCTGAGAGAGAGCATGCTGTCATGCCCATAAGTTGCACCAGGAGTACTAGAACCGCAATCGCCTCTAACATCCATAGCATACGTGTTTGAAGGTGACCCGAGCAAGTGCACAGTCTCTTCAGGACAAAAATTAGAACTTTCCCATGTATGCTTTGCCATTATTCTCATCCCCTCTAGCTCTGAGGCTACCTCTTTCATGGTAGGTCTTTCCTTCCCTTTTAAACTGACACATCTTTTTGCGAGATTCGCTACATTTTTTAGGGTCTCAATATTTCCTTCACTGAATAGGGCATCGTCCCAAATTTGGTTCAAGCCATCTTCCTCCATTGAACAAACAAAGAAGCTTGCTAGGTTTCTCTCTGACTCAGGCCTGGCAAAAGAAACCGCTACTTTGCTTGTTAGTAGCTCCACCAGGACAACTCCAAAACTATAGACATCACTCTTTTGTGTTAGTTGGTTTGAATGGAAGTATTCAGGATCTAAGTATCCGCGTGTCCCTTGCACTAGAGTTGTTACTTGACTTTGATCCATAGGAACCAAGCACGAAGCACCAAAATCCGACACTTTTGCCGTGTAATTGTCATCTAACAGTATATTCATTGCTTTCACATCTCAATGTATGATTGGTGTAGAAGTAGAGGAGTGTAAGTATGCTAATGCTCCTGCAGTTTCTGCGGCAATCTTCAATCTTAATTCCCATGAAAGTGATGACTCTTTGCTCTTTTGACCATGAATGTGATGAAAAAGAGTGCCATTGGTGATGTATTCATAAACTAGTAAAGGCACCGGTGTCTCTAAACAGCAACCTAGAAGCCTCACTACATTTCTATGATTGATTTGAGAAAGAACAATCACCTCATTTACAAACTGCTCTTTC
>NW_018923706.1:20631-33902 GCF_002207925.1 Prunus avium
GAAGAAAGGGTTTGGTGTTTGGTTTTTGTGTTTGGGTGCAGAGAGGAGAGAGTTGCAAAGAGAGAGGGAGTCGTAGGGAGAGAGGGAAGAAAGGGTTTGGTGTTTGGTTTTTGTGTTTGGTTGCAGAGAGGAGAGAGTTGCAGAGAGAGAGGGAGTCGTAGAGAGAGAGGCAGAGAGGAAGAAGAAAGGGTGGGTGGGTCCCAACCCTCTGTTTATTAAAATGATTTTTTTTTTCATTTTATATGTCATACTATTGTATTTTACAGTATATAATTATTTTTAACATATGAAATGACCAATTTGCCCTCATATTTAACGGCAAATTGGATGAAATGTTCGAATTTTGATGGTGGGGGGAACATTGATAATAAAATTTAATTCGAGCCTGTAATTGGCTAAAAAAAAAGGTCAGGGGGTAAATTGAGAGTTATGTACAAGTTCAGGGGGCAATTCGGCAGTATACCCATAAATGGATGGATAGATTGCCTCGTGCGAAACAAAAACGGAGGTTCGGATAGCCCAAATGAGCTGGTCAAAATTGGAGTCAACATGATGACGTCAATGCCTATCCATATATACCAGTCACAACTAGAGATTCGGTGTGTGTGAAGAGTTGTGTGCCCACGAAGCGGCTGTCACGACATGAACATTATCCAGAAAAATTAGAACTTCCCTCCACGATATCTAACTTGTTTCTTCCCCAAATCAAGCAAAAGATACATCGATTTCATAGTACTTCTGAAGGAGAAATTATAGAATGGTACGGTATCACCACGTCAGCCAGTGATACTTCCACTCAAATATTGACATGTGTATTTTTTTTAAAGAAAATTTAAATGTTTTTCCAGCTAGACATTAGGTCTCAATTTTACCCTTCATAATAAAAATAAAAGATTTTAAAAAGATTGTGCCACAGCCACCTCTATCCAGTTCACAGTCTCCCTCCGTGCTACCCTCCCACCTCTATCCGCTTCGCAGTCCCACTCCTCCACCTCTTCCTCTCAAAACCTCCATATCCAAGTGCTCTTTATCCAATTTTGAGAAGATCCGAGAAACACATATCCAGAAAGATCTGTATAGAAAACTTAACTAAGAAGCCCTAAGAAATTTTTGATATGCAGAGATAAGGTTGGGCCCCATGGAATGTGATGATAAAAGAAAACTATTAAATAAATTGATTCAGAGAGAGAGAGAGAGAAAGAGGGAGAGAAACTTAGATGAAGGAAGAGATGGGAGGGGGCGGCAGAAAAGGGTAGACTTACTGCAAACCTTGGCGGCAGTCGTCGTCTTCTCTTTTTTCTCTTCTTAAAATTTTGTTCTAAAGGGTAAAATTGAGACCCAATGTCCATCTGAAAAAACATTTATATTTTATATTTTAAAAAAATACATGGCAATATTTGAGTGGAAGTATTACTAGCGGATGTGGTGATACCGTATTATTCTATAATTTCTCCTTCTGAAGGCCTACAACCTCATCCAATTGGTTTCCTAATAAATCGTTCGTGTAGGAGATTCAAATTTACAAATTTAGTTATATACCCAATCTTAGACGTAGTCTTATAAAGAAACCCTATACTATTTAAAAACTATAAACACACAAAAAAAACCTGTCAATTTTTTCAATTTAATAGCTATTTTTAAATTTATTTGTGTGTGTAAAATATCTATATTGCCCTTGTACTATGGATTTGAGAGAGAAAAATAAGATCTGCCAACTGTAGATTTTGATATTAATATTAAATTTCTAAAAAAATCAAATTAGATTCATTTTATCATTTCTCGCTGGTGCTTTCTCGGTGTTGGACCAAGAGGAGCTTACATTGAAGCTTAGTCTCAGGTACAACTATATTCTTCATCTTTGATCTACAATTTTCAATATTTCACTTTCCGATTTCTTGTTCTAAAATCGAACTTCTATTCATTTTTTTTTTTCGGATTGTTCGGAACCTCAAACAAACCTCGGTCACATACTCTTAGCTCTACTCCTCATCTTCGAGCTCCAATTTTAAATTTTTTGCTTCGAATTCTTGTTATGAAATCTTTCTTATACTTAGAGCGTTGGTTTTCTTTTTGGATGTTGGTTTATTTTGTTCTTTCTTCATCCTTTCTATGGTAGACATGTATTAGAAATAGCAACATGACAACCATTAATCAATGTGACAGTAAACTAGCAGTGTTATTACCCTAGACTGGAACATTATAACCATTAATCAATATGACAGTAAATAGCAGTGTTAATACCATAGACTGTAACATTACAACCATTAATCAACATAATAGTAAATAGCAGTGTTAATACCATAGAATCAACGTGACAGTAAATTAGCAGTGTTATTATCCTAGACTGGAACATTACAATCTTTAATCAACGTGACAGTAAATAGTAGTGTTAATACCCTAGACTGGAACATTATTGCCATTAATCAAAACGATAGTAAATGGCAGTGTTAATACCCTGGACTGGAACATTATAGTTATTAATCAACATGGTCGTAAACTAGCAGTGTTATTACCCTAGATTGGAACATCACAGCCATTAATCAACATGACAGTAAATAGCAATGTTAATACCATAGACTGTAACATTATTACAGCCATTAATCACCGTGATAGTAAACTAGCAGTGTTATTACCCTAGACTGGAACATTATAGTCATTAATCAACGTGACAGTAAATGTGTGGTTTTTAAATGTCTTACCTTTGAACCTTTTTTTGCTTGAAATTCTTCAGCTTTTTGTGTTGAATGGTTGCTTCTCTTTATTTTTCGTGATTTTGTAGTTGGTCGTTAGTGGTAGGTGTGGTGGTGTTCTTTGAAGAAGAAAAAAAGCGGCTACGATTTTCGAGATGTTTTCTTTGTAATGAATTGTTTGGGTTTTTTTATAAAATTGGGCTGGGCTTGTTTTGGGTATTTTTTGAGTTTTTTTGTGTTGGGCTTTTTTCAGTAGCAGTCACGTAATTTATAGGAACTTAAACACTAATTTTTTTATGTAATAAATGAGTTTTGGGTGTGTTTCTAAAGTGCATTCCATGTGGAGTTTTTAAAATAATTTCAGCCCCTATTTTGGGTATATTAATAAAGACCCCGTTAAAATTTGGTATGTTGATGGTTCCATATTAAATTCTAAGCCTAAAGACAACTAATACTTCAATATGCCCCAGATATAACCATACAAAGAATCAACAAGAAGCATACTATAATTTGAAAGAGAAGAATTCTACTCACCTTTCAATTACAAGAGTGCAACACTCCCCTTTTTTTTTTGCTTTCACTATGAGAGTTACGGTTTTTCTTTTTTCTACCTCCTTCCTATCCTCTCTTCGTTTCTAATGCATAAAGGGTTTTGTTTCCTATTTTTAATTAAGCCAACAACCTATCAAAAAATTAGGGAAAGCCCAACATTAAAATTAAATTAAATAAAACTAATAGGAAAGCAACCCCAAAATTTCGTAGTAAAAAAGCCCCAAAAATTGACATTAAAGGGATTATACAATCCTACCCTTGTTAAACAAATTTCCTCCTCAAAACTTACGTACTTTGTTCGTCGAATAAGTAAGGCTACTTGGTTTTCCTTCTAACTCCAAATCTCAGGAAGCATAACCTTCATCATGAGTACTCCATAACACTTGAACCAAAGGAACCTCCTTCCTACGAAGCTTCTTTGTCATTCGATCAACAATATGAATTGGTGCCTCCACATAGGTAGCATCCTCTTTAGAAATCAATGTACCTTGATCAATGACATGCAATTAGTCTATGTTTATACCCTATCTAATGACCAACGCGAAGGTCACACGAGGAAAATAAGAAGCCATGGGTAAGGGAGTCGCTACAAGAAAAACTGCCTTAATTGACAGTTAAAAAATGTCAAGAATCTATTTTCTTGACGGCTGAAAAAGCGTCAGGAATACCAGTGTCTGCAAAGGGTATTCACATACTTGACGCTTTTTGTCCGTCAAAAATCAGTTTTCGCTGATAGATATTAACCGTCACGAGATGCGAAAAACCGTCAACTTATAGTCTTCTATGATGCTTTCTAACTATCAACTTAATATATTTCTTGACGTTGGTGGGCTCTTTGTTGACAGGTTTTAGCCGTCAAGAAACATGAATAATAATAAAAAAATAATAATAATAAATAAAGCTCCTTGACAACAAAAGCTGTAAAGAAAGACTTTTAACATTAAAAGTGCATATAAAACAAATAGGAAATTGTACATCCCCTATAATAATACCTTTACATACAATAATTCAAAATACAACCATATGCTTAAATAGTATTGAAAATACAATACAAGAATGAACCAAGCTCTTTAGTACTGTGTAAGTACTTCTCAAATTAGAAATAACTTGTCCTTAGAAGCTATACTTTCCCCCACAACATCTCTAAGTAAAGCCCGTTATAAGTCTAAGTCTTGCTTTGGTTGGAACTTCTGCAGTCGTACCAATCTGCCAAAACATTATCATATGGATCAATGAGTTATCAAACTGATAATTAAACCAAGCCTAAAACAATTCTTAACTATATCTTTTTGGTGAACCAGCAGCTAAACTGATAATTAAACCAAGCCTAATTTCCTAAGACAAAAAGGTGTAAAATAGGAATCATAGCAGCCCAAAACACCATACGAAATTACAGGTGAAAAGCAAGAAAAGCTGAAAATTTACATTTTCAATCATAGCAGCCCAAAGCGCGCTCAACTAAACATGACATAGTGATAATTTAATCTTCCAAAAATCTTTCTAAAAGCTCTCAATAAAATCCTAAGTTATTATACATGAAAGATACATTAAATCAAACGTTTATTCTATTAAAATAATAATAATAATGAAAATAAGTACTGACAAAAAAAATAATGAAAATAAAGAAAGTTAGTACATTCTTGATAACTTTCAGCAGAACTAAAGAGAGAAAAAGAAAAAGGCAAATGATATCATAATGGTACAAAATACATGGCACCCAATAACACGATTTTGAAGTACCTTAGAACATAATTTCCCTTATTACTAAAAGGAAATGGCAGTGAAAATGCATATCCTTTGAAAGAAACCAAAACTTGTCAGAAGTCACAGGGATTGATTGGTGACAGAGACAATATATAACAAAGACAATATAAACCAAACAACTCCTATTATAAAAACCATTGAATGGTAGCCTAATAAGTTCAACAATGAAACTAATGATAAAAGCAGCAACTAGTAAAAGTCATATAAAATGTTTACCTTGTGATGCAGAATGCATATTATTAGTTTTCCTAATTCTACTTGGATTAGTTTTCCTATTATTAGTTCCTAATTCTACTTGGATTAGTTTTCCTAATTCTTAAAGATTCCTTCCTAGGAAAGGATTTCTTATTAGTTAATTTGCTTTCCTATTTCTTCAAGTTTACTTTTCCTTTTCCTAGACTAAAAAGGGTTTTGCCTCTATAAATAGAGTTGTTTGTAATCTTTTAAGGTAGACTTGATTAATGATAAATTTCCTCACTTTAAACTCTCTGATTCCTTCCCTTTCCCTTCGTCTCTTCGATCTCTAATTCTTCTCCTCGATCCCTTATTTCTTCTCTGTTCTATTGCTCAAGTATTTACTCTAAATCTACGGGCTGTTCTACATCAATTGGTAATCAGAGCCTACCCTCACTTTCGTTTTGCATTTGCTCTCTACCATGGCCAGCCTTGCAGAACAATTTCATGCGTTCCAAGACAAAGTTTCTGACGATATCGCTGGCATGGAAACCCAACTCTCCAAACTCAATGTTGACCTGAAAGACAAGTTGGTACAGGCTCACACACATCGTGCTAACCTCAAAGACAAGTTGGTACGGGCTCACACACATCGTGCGCAGACAGACCTTGCCATCACCAAACTCCAAGACTCTGTTCAGTTGCTTATCAATCACTTTCGGACTGGACATGCTGAACCTTCTTCTACCTTCGCGGTGCTCTCGAGTTCATCTACGCCACCACCGAAAAGTGGTCTTCTGCCCAATCCACCAGTGGATCACAAACTCAAGGCCGCCATGCCATACGGCATGCTGCATAGCTCAGCTGGGCTCTCACTTGATACGCCCACGGCTCCATTGGAACCCCCCTTTTCTTTTGGGTCTCTGCCACTGCCCCATTATACTCAACATACAACAGGCCCTCATCCAGTGACTACTCAGGCTCCTACCCTACCACCTGTTCGCCATGATCCGTACACTCATCCCCCTTGCCATTTTGACAACGATGTCCTCCGCCACATCAAACCTACTGCTCCTACTTTTGATGGTCACGGGGATCCTACGATGTTTCTTGATTGGGTTCAGGCCATGGAGGATTATTTCGCCTGGTACGACCTGACGGATGCTCATAAACTTCGCATTGTTAAGATGACGCTACAAGGAGCAGCTAGACAATATTGGAATTTCGTGGAGGAGCAACTATACCAATTTGGACAGCCGCCTGTGACTCTTTGGGATGAGATGAAATTAAAGCTTCGCGAACAATATCTTTCCACCTTTTATCGCCAGCAATTGTATGAACAATTATGGACCCTTTCGCAAGGAAGTTTGACCGTTACTGAATTCCACGCTCGTTTTATCGAACACAAGATACGTGCAGGAATTCGTGAAGAACCCGACATCACCATGTCTCGCGTTCTCCATGGTCTTCGTGATGATATCAAACGTGAAGTCTGGCGGTTCCGTCCGCATACTTTGGAAGATGCATATTGCCACGCATTGGAAGCTGAAATTTTTTGCGTCCACAACGTAGATATACAGGACATTCTGGGCACTCTTCCACTCCTACTCCAAACCGTAGTACTCCTAACTCTAAATATGGTGTTTCCGGTCCACTTGCTCCTACGATACCCGCAACAGAAAAAGGACCAGCCCCATCCACGGCTGCTCACATCGAATGCTATCGCTGCCACGCTAAGGGCCACATTGCCTCCCGTTGTCCCCACAGAACTTTAACCCTTGGCTCCCTCAATGAGGACTCTTGTGTGGACGAGTATGTGGAGCCCCTTGAACCTGTTTATGATCCAGAACTTGATAATTGTTGTGAGAAGGAGGCGTTTCACCAACTGAGTCTTATGCGTTGTATTTATTCCGCACCTACATCTCCACCTCCTGATTCATGGACGCGCACAAGTATCTTTCAAATCTATGTCCCTTGCGGTACCGGTAGATGCCAACTAGTTATTGATGGGTGAAGTACGCTGAATGTTATCTCTAAAACTACTGTCGATCGCCTTCACCTTCAGGCCGAGCCACACCCCAATCCTTTTCATGTTGGCTGGGTAGACAAAACCAGGTTACCTATTACCGAAAGATGCCTTGTTCCTCTTCAATTGGGTCCCTGTCACGAGCAACTTTATTGTGATATCCTACCCATGAGTGTCACACATGTGCTACTAGGTCGACCTTGGCTTTATGACCGTCATGTGAAAAGTTGCGGCAGAGAGAACACCTATACTTTTCAACATGGGGGAAAGAACATCACCCTAAAGCCTTCCAATCCGGCCATCAAACCAACTAAGGATGGTCAACCACCACTGTCAATGAAAGAGAAGGCTTTGGCGCATCGATTGAGTATTTTATCGCCTGTAGACTTTGCATACGAACTGCAAGACACTGGTGTGGTCTTTGCTCTCTTGCTTAAACCGGCATCTGATTGCGCCCCACTCCACTTGCCGAACCCATACAACAGCTGCTCACTGAATTCTCTGATGTCATACCTGATGATTTACCAGATGACTTACCTCCAGCGAGAGAGATTCAGCATGCCATTGACCTTGTTCCAGGTTCGCAGATTCCTAATCTTCCCCATTATCGTATGAACCCACCTGAGCGAGCAGAGTTGAATAGACAAATTCAGGGGTTGTTGGCTAAGGGCTTTATTCATCACAGTTTAAGTCCTTGTGTTGTTCCAGTTCTCCTTACCCCCAAAAAGGATGGCTCCTGGCAAATGTGTGTAGATAGTCGTGCCGTCAATAAAATTACAGTTAAGTATCGTTTCCCCATACCGCGACTTAAAGATATGTTGGATGATTTGGCTGGTTCCCAATGGTTTTCTAAGATAGATCTTCGCAGTGGCTACCATCAAATCCGCATTCGTGAAGGAGATGAGTGGAAAACCGCGTTTAAAACCCCTGATGGCTTATATGAGTGGCTTGTTATGCCCTTTGGCATGTCCAATGCACCCAGCACGTTAATGAGGGTGATGACTCATGTGTTTCGACCTTATATTAGCAATTTTCTGGTAGTTTATTTTGATGACATACTTATATACAGTCGGTCTCAGGAGGAACATCTTCAACATCTTCGGACGATATTCCTTACTTTACGAAAGGAAAAACTGTATGCCAACTTAAAAAAATGTTCGTTTCTTCAACCGCAAGTTCTATTCTTGGGGTTCAATATTTCTGCGGCTGGGGTTAGCACAGATCCTGCCAAGGTGGAGGCTATTAGTGGTTGGCCAACACCCACGACTTTGACAGAGACACGTAGCTTTCATGGTCTCGCCTCTTTTTATCGACGATTTATTCCAGGGTTCAGTACTATTATGGCACCAATAACTGATTGTATGAAACAAGGTGCTTTTCTTTGGACCCCTGCGGCTACCAAGGCCTTTACAATTTTAAAGCAGAAGATGACCCAAGCACCTGTTCTTCGACATCCTGATTTGACTAAGGTCTTTGAAATTGCATGTGACACTTCTGGAGTTGGGATTGGTGGTGTGCTTAGCCAAGAAGGACATCCCGTGGCATACTTTAGTGAGAAACTTAATGAAGCAAAGCAGCGTTATTCTACTTATGATAAGGAGTTTTGTGCTGTGGTACAAGCATTGATAATAAGGCAATCGATGCCCTTAGTCTGAATATCTCCAGATCTTTACATTTGTTTTAAGACACCGTCCATGCATTGATAATAAGGCAGTCGATGCCCTTAGTCGCGTGGCTACTATCTTGCACACAATGACAGTTTAGGTAACCGGGTTTGATCGCATTAAGACTGAGTATTCATCTTGTTCGGATTTTGGAATTATTTTTCAGGAAGTTTCCAATGGTAACCATCGCGAGTATGTGGACTTTATTACGAGGGATGGGTTCTTATTTCGAGGAACACAATTATGTATTCCCCGTACTTCTCTTCGTGAATTCCTTGTTTGGGAACTACATGGCGGCGGCCTCACAAGACATTTTGGAAAAGATAAGACTATTGCCTTGGTGGAAGATTGTTTCTATTGGCCGTCGTTAAAACGTGATGTTGCTCATCTCATCTCCCAATGCCGCACATGCCAGCTAGCTAAAGCTTGCAAACGTAACACAGGTTTATATACCCCTCTGCTGATACCTCATGCCCCATGGAAGGATCTTAGTGTGGATTTCGTGCTTGGTTTACCTAAGACTAGTCGCGGCTACGACTCTATCTTTGTCGTAGTTAATCGGTTTTCTAAAATGGCGCATTTTCTACCTTGTGCCAAAAATATTGATGCTTCTTATGTGGCCAAGTTATTTTTTAAGGAAGTAGTTCGTTTACATGGCCTCCCCGTCTCCATTGTGTCTGATCGTGATGTCAAATTTGTTAGTTATTTTTGGAAAACTTTGTGGAAGTTTTTCGGTACTACTTTGAAGTTTTCTTCTGCTTTCCATCCCCAAACAGATGGTCAAACTAAGGTAGTTAATCGTAGTCTTGGTGATTTACTCCGATGTTTAGTTGGGGATAAACTTGGTAATTGGGATCTCTTGTTGCCTGTGGCTGAGTTTGCTTGTAACAACTCAGTTAATCGAAGTACCGGTAAGAGTCCTTTTGAGGTTGTTCATGGGTTTTCCCCCCGGTCACCTGTTGATTTAGTTGCTCTTCCTGTGGCTGCCCGCACATCAGATTCTGCTACGTCGTTTTCTGAACATATTAGGCAACTACATGATGACGTCCGTAGGCAGATATCCATGCACACCGACACTTATAAACTGGCAGCCAATGCTCATCGTTGTCAACAGGATTTTCAGGAAGGGGAATTTGTTATGGTGCGTATTTGTCCTGAGCGTTTTCCTAAGCAATCTTTTAAGAAGCTTCATGCTCGTTCGATGGGTCCTTATCGTATCATTAGGAGGCTTGGGTCCAATGCTTACTTGATTGAGTTGCCCACAGATATGCATATAAGTCCCATTTTCAATGTTTCTGATTTATCTCCTTATTGAGGAACCTTTTCTCCACCTATTTCTTTGGATGTTGCTCAGGGTTCCACTCCTATGGTACCGTATATTCCTTCTACTAGTTCTACCCCTACAGACCAGATTGAGGACGTCTTGGATCATGAAGTTGTGGCCTCATCTACTGGAGGTTCTACCCGTTATATGGTTCGTTGGGTTGGAAGGCTTGCTACTGAGGATACTTGGATTACAGAAGCTGAATTTCGCCAATTGGATTCCACTCTTTTGCACAGTTATCAAGATGCTCTTCATGATCTTGATTTGGCTGCATCCCGTCCTCCCATCATCCATACTTACAAACGTCGTCATCATCCTTAATCTTGGTTTACTCACCGGTGTCGAGTTCTTTTTCGGTGGGGGAGAATGATGCAGAATGCATATTATTAGTTTTCCTAATTCTACTTGGATTAGTTTTCCTATTATTAGTTCCTAATTCTACTTGGATTAGTTTTCCTAATTCTTAAAGATTCCTTCCTAGGAAAGGATTTCTTATTAGTTAATTTGCTTTCCTATTTCTTAAAGTTTACTTTTCCTTTTCCTAGACTAAAAAGGGTTTTGCCTCTATAAATAGAGTTGTTTTTGTAATCTTTTAAGGTAGACTTGATTAATGATAAATTTCCTTACTTTAAACTCTCTGATTCCTTCCCTTTCCCTTCGTCTCTTCGATCTCTAATTCTTCTCCTCGATCCCTTATTTCTTCTCTGTTCTATTGCTCAAGTATTTACTCTAAATCTACGGGCTGTTCTACATCACCTTGGCTGCATATGTATTGTCCAAATAAAACTTGAAGAACTAAAATCTTCAAAAATCACTGCCCAAGATTGAAAGCTTAAACTCCAATTTTAAATTAGAAAGCTCAAATCTTTAATAATAAAACTACCTATGGTGAAAGGCTACTCGCACCATCTGAAATGTTAGCAAAATAACCCATTTTCTTTTCATCTGCAATGCACTAAATCAGAGCAACAACACATCAATATTATAACATGCACAAACAAGATGTTGACCGAAACACATACAAACACAGAGAAGACTGAGAAGAAAGAAAGAAAGAACTGAAACTCAGAGGTGACCACTTTTTCTCCATAGCCACTTTGTATGGGTTTCCTCATATATTCACTAACAGTACTTGATTTTGGGAAAATCTGGAAAACTATTGCATATATGACTATGGGCAAGGATGGAGACACTACTACGTTTTTCTATTTGCGCGACGATAGTTTGCGCGACGAAGGACAAATCGTCGCATAAAAGATCATTGCGGGACGGACAATCATATGCGTAGCGCAAACTAGAGCGACGAAGAACTTTCGTCGCATAAAAGATCATCGCGCGACGGACAATCATATGCGTAGCGCAAACTAGAGCGACGAAGAAATTTCGTCGTATAAAAGATCATCACGCGACGGACAATCATATGCGTAGCGCAAAGTAGAGCGACCAATCAATTTCGTCGCGCAGAACAACTTCGCGCGACAGAAAAAACGACCGTCGCGTAAAACAAGGGGAAAAAATCGCGAACAAATATTCTGGCGCCTAATTCTTGCGCGACGACTAAACTCGTCGCAAATGAAATCTTTGCGCGACAAAACACTATCCGTCGCGCAAGGTACGATATACAAAACCATTAATCCTAAGCCTTAATTTTAATTTTGCCATCTAAATCATATGTTTTTCATTGATTTTAGTGAAGATCATCATTCATACCCTTTTAATTATGGGAATGGTAGAGGAGAAACTTTTTGTATGGTTATCAACCTCCATACGAATAAATTTCAGGGTTATCAATTTCCCTACGAAGAGAACAGCGCGAAATATGTTTTGAAACTAAAAAGTGTTCATTCAACTCTACAAAACTAATTTCAACGATCCAACCGTTAAACGTGTTTGTATATACTGTGAGATTGTATACCCCAAAAATCGCAAATAACAAATATTCAGAGATCTAGAAATGGGACAAAATATTCAAATGTTATAAATGAACACGTTTGTGCGACAACTATTTGCGCGACGACGATGTATTCGTCGCCCTATGATGTTTAGCGCGACCAAAAAATCCATACGTCGCGCACAATAAATAGCGGGAAAACAAACAGTGTTCCAGGTGTTTCGCGCCACAACTTTGCGTGACGGAAAGAAAATTAGTCACGCAAGGAGGCTATCGTGGCTGCATGCGTCTCAAACTGGACTTTTGCGCGACGGAAATTCTCTATTGCGCGACTAACATCATGTGCGACGAAACAATTTTTTCGTCGCGCAAAGGTGTGATGTCGGCACGTCTTTGCGCGCCAAGCATGTCGATTTTGCGCGACGGATTTTGGCTTGTGCGACGAAAAAATGTGTTCGTCGCGCAAAGATGTGATGTCGGCACGTCTTTGCGCGCCAAGCATGTCGATTTTGCGCGACGGATTTTGGCTTGTGCGACGAAAAAATGTGTTCGTCGCGCAAAGATGTGATGTCGGCACGACTTTGCGCGTCGCTGAAGTGGAATTTGCGCGACTTATTTATTTGCGCGACGAATTAAGCCTTCGTCGCGCAAAGCCGTCTTCTTTAACAGATTCATTTTAGCCATTGCAGAGGCAAACTGAAAAATCAGTTTTGCCTCTGCTTCTGCCCCTCTCTCTCTCTCCGTTCTCTCCATTTTCTCAGCTGCAAATCAGTTCAGGACATATTGAAGAAGGTATTTTATTTGTTTTGTATTTATTTAAAATATCAATTTAATTTCTTTATATATTGTTTTTGTGAAATTATATTTGTATTCTGTTGTTAAATTATGCACGGCAATGTACGAAGTTAATTGAAATTAACTTCGTACATTTTTTATTGTAAAGCTTAGTTCCCGTTCGAGGTTAGTTGGACCGCGCATGGGTGGGTAAACCACGACTACGGTCCAATTAATTCTTGAATTGTCCCATATTTTGGACAGTTTGGAAATGTATAGTCGTGTCACGTAGTTTACAGCTACAGGATTAGGTTTCGATTGTGGAGATTTCGGTGTCATCTCGGTACGTTCTTCGGGTGGTACGTAGGTATTTGATATCTACG
This sequence comes from Prunus avium, assembly GCF_002207925.1. Next base: position 33,874 of record NW_018923706.1, read on the forward strand.
GTACACCTCAAGAACTGTAGCGAGATGCT
>NW_018923709.1:0-13150 GCF_002207925.1 Prunus avium
TTGAATTGTCAAAAACCAAAACTACCCTTCAACTGGCATGCGCGGAATGGTCAATCCACTGGTGGGGTGGGTCTCACGGGTGCCACGTCAGCATTTAACGATTGACCGTCTGGTCAACTTAACGGAAAGATGCAATTGGACAAAGTTGAAAACGTAAGGGCGTAAATTGATAAAATTGATATCATGAGGCCCAATTTGAGAATGACCCTAAACTAGCAGGGTGCCTTTTGTCGTTAGCCTTTTTTTTATCACTTGGACCATCCGAATGGGGTTATTCTTTGGGGCTCAACCATATAAGCAGCCCAACCAAACCCAGACCCGGATACAACCATACAGCCCAGTGGGCCCCACTCTCGCATCAGCCGTTGCTGCAATTTCCATTGGGATCCAATGGCTCTCATTTGAATAAAAAATAGTTTTTGGGCGGTTGATTCCAATCTAAATTATAAAATTCATAGTGGAGAATATAAAATTTCTCTGTGCCAACGCCTTACTCTTTTATTGGCATCTTCGTTCAACCATTGCGCGGCACCCGTCTAGAAATCTTAATATAATAACCCAACAAAGTTGAGCACTCCATTTCTTACAAAGCTGAGTGCTTCTGCTTCTGCTTCTCCCAGACAGAGAGAGAAACAGATAGAGAAATGGAGGATGTGGTTATAGCTGGGGCAGGGATTGCAGGGTTGGCGACTGCAGTGGCGCTCAAGAGAGCTGGAGTTGAAGCGTTGGTGTTGGAGAGATCAGAAGGCCTCAGAGCCACGGGCGCAGCTTTAACACTTTTCCCCAACGCTTGGGTTGCCCTTGATGCCTTGGGCATTTCTCAAAACCTCGCTCCCCTTTATGCCCCGACCAAAAAGTAATTCTTTTAGCCTTCGATCTTTCTCTCTCGTTGATAAACTTTTTTTTCTGTGCTTTTTTTTTTTTTTTTTTTATCTAATTATCTAGACAATTAAGAACAGTGATAAAATGTCAAATATAGCCCTTAGTCTTATGAACACTAAATATATATTGTATAATGAATAGGTTAACTGTTGAAACTTGAAATCCTCTAAATTTGTAGCTAATTTTCAATTTCCCCCGTAACCTTTTTTCTTAGAATAATTGCTCCCACATATACATGCATTCGTATGTGCCATCATTCTTATGTGTTCATTGACAGAATTTTGGTATAATATGAAGTTCAAACTCTGTTTACGGGAATTTCGTGACGAAAAGGAATTTTTCTAATTCATTTTTAATGGTCCTAATTCTAAATGGTTTGGTTTCCTATATGTTGACTACAAGTTTACATATTGTTCCTATAATGTTTAATACTATCGTCTGCATATAGAGTATAGACACAGATAGAGATTCAACTTTTTGATGTATTTATATTTGGTGGTTATATCATCAGGGGATATGTAACCAACCTGGATACTGGAGAAATCCAAGACATTTCTTTCGTCGCCTCCAATGGGTAGGTCTTGTTTTTTTGTTCACTTTGTACACCTGCTGGAATATATTAGGAATGCAGATCCATCATTGGTTTTAATGCAGTAATCTTTTACATGAAATTAAGCAGTGATCTAGTTGGACCAAGATCAGTACACCGGAAAGCCTTACTCAATGCTTTGGCAGATCAATTGCCGATTAATTCAATCCGTTTCTCTTCCAAGCTCAATGCTATTGAGACCCAAGAACATGAAGGTTCATCCATTTCCATTATTCACATGGCAGATGGGACTGTCATCAAAGCAAAGGTAAACATAAACCAAAATGCCTTGTTTATAAGTATTTCCATTTTGATGGAATGGACTTTAACTTCTCTATTCCCTTTTGTTATTTTTTTTATTTCTTCTAATTGGATTGTTATCGGCTATAGGTTCTGATAGGCTGTGATGGGATGCACTCAGTGGTGGCACGCTGGTTAGGACTTGCTGAACCGGTCTATTCAGGTCGATCAGCGGTTCGTGGCTTGGCTGTGTTTCCTCAAGGCCATGGACTGGACAACAACGTGCAACAATATATAGGACTAGGAAGAAGGGCTGGTTTTGTTCCCCTCACTGACAAAGAGATCTATTGGTTTTTTACTTACACCTCTCCAGCTAAAGGTTCAAAACATCAGACCATGCCCTTTGTTTTACTTAGTGACAACTAATTAATTTTGTCTAAAAAAATCTGCCCTTTGTTTTACTTGTTGCATTATGCGAATAAAACCAAAACGTCAACACTACTAAGCAGACTGCAGAAAATTCTGTGTAACAAAAAATTTGATTCTCTTATAATAAGTTTTATAAATTGTATGCTACATTTTCTATCATTGTAGGGGCAGATATGGCAGATGAACCCGAAGTTATAAAAAGAGAAGTGATTGAGAATTATGCCAAGGACCTTCCTCCTATATACCTAGATGTTGTGCAGCACTCGGATCTTTCGACATTGACATGGGCTCCACTAATGTTCAGGTATCCATGGCATGTAGTTTTTGGGAACTTAAACAAGCAAAATATCACGGTGGCTGGTGATGCCATGCACCCCATGACACCTGATTTAGCACAAGGAGGTTGCTCAGCATTAGAAGATGCAGTGGTTTTAGGCAGACACATAGGGAAGTCCTTTATACAAAATGGACGACTGGTGCCAAAAGAGATGGCGGTTACAATTGGAAAATATGTGGAAGAAAGAAGGTGGCGCGTTGCTTTGTTGATCGCAGGTTCATATTTATCAGGATGGGTGCAGCAGGGACGGTCTGGATGGGGTATGAAGTTCTTGAGGGATGCCTTATTTTACAGGTTCCTTTACCCTAAAATTATTAAATTTACAAGTTATGATTGTGGAAAACTTGATTTCTAGTGCATTTCACTGTGGACAAGAATCAATATATAAACTAAGTTCCCTCCTCTGGGGAAAGAAATTATTGATGCCCTCCTCCCCAGTTTCCCAAGGATCGAAAGAGAAACAGGAATTTATAAGTAAGAACGGGTCTTTTACCAGACAGGCTACAAAAGGTAACTTTGTGCTCAGGGTATACTATTTAGTAGAATATTACAAACATGATGATTCTTCTCCTAAAGGCTGATCTCAAGAGCAGAATCTGCATATCACAAGGGCTATGAAAGTGAAATGATTATCTGTATTAATGTTTTATACATTAAATCATCCTATATTATATTTCAATATGTAGAACAACCATAGTCCAAGGAATACACAAGTGGATATGAGAGCTACTCTCAGTAAAGGAGTCATGGAAGCAAATGAATGTACAACAAGGAATCTTTACTCTCAGTAAATGAGAGAGAATACTCTAAGATATGATTGGTCAAATCTCTACGCCGAGTAGTGGATAAGACTTGAAAGAAGAAGTCTTCAAATCTTACCAGGGTAATCATATAAGAGGAATGATTCACATTAGGATATTGACAATCGGGTTCCATTATCTAATAATGTGCATAAGGAGTATTGACATAAAAGAAGGATTCAATTGCATGGTCATTCCAATTTGAATAGGTTCTTTCACAACGTCTCATTTAGCTCGTATAACCGTGACTTACAACTAGGCAACAACCTCTATCCACATGGGTGAAAGTGGAATAGCTCAACCAACTGAGCAATACTTCTATTAGCATACAATAAATAAAGAAAATGTATCGAATGACAAGTGACAACTAAAAGTAGAGCCAAATATATGTATCATACTTTGTGTTAATCTTTTGTGAGGTTTATTAATTTGTTTGCATTCTTGTTTCTAAATCATGCTCTTTATGCTTTTGGAAATACAAAAATTGCCAACGTTGATGGATAAGTTTTGATGAAGAGTATTAAGTTCTACTTATCACAATAGGTATTGTCAATATTGCTTGAGTACATTGATAATCTTAACGGTCTTAATGGTGTTATTGATAATTTCAAAAAATTGCCATCCGCCCGTCGCCCTCTCTTCCCATTCATTCAAAGTTGAAAAACACCTGTATGAGAAGGGTTGTGTAGAAATCCATGAAAGGATTTGTGTTCTTTGAAATTTGTAGGGTCTTTGACGTTTCTTTATATAAACTCCAGCACTTGGGTTACAAACTCGTACCGGACCAGTCAATTCATTGGGCCTCTCTCATTTAAATCAATTCGCATCAAGCTTTTTCTTCTCTCTTTTTTTGGGTCAAATTCGCATCAAGCTTTATTCATTCGAGTACTTCTATAGTGAGGGGAAAGTTATAAGGGGTGTTTTTGAGGGATATGTAAGAGCCGTTGGATTTCATCCAACGGTGAGTTTTTAAAAGAGGGTGCATGTAGAACCGGGTTGAAATCTGACACGTTGGAAACCCAACTTCAATTGAAGATATTTCCCTCTCTTTGAAAAATTCAAGAACACAATCCTCTGTTTTTGAATGTAACGCAAACCCACAATTAGAAAGATCCAAAGCTCCCAAACCCTATAGTCGCTCCATTGTCATCAGCTCCTTGGGAGGCCTGCGATCTATGGCATCCTCGGTATGACGATTAATGGCTCTTACCTAGCTATTGCCCTGTTTTGATTCTATGGCTCAAGTGAAAACCCCTTCTCTTTTTCGTTCAGCACACGAGATTCCAGATGAAAGCAAAGTAGCATATCTCTTTCTGTAGCTAGACACCACAACAGCATTTGTTCCTCGATTGTGGTAGAGATGGAGTCTCCACTACCAAAGAGTCTTCTCTAATGTCCACCACATTCTCTTAAGCTGATTGACTTCGGAGCTCCCGCTTGAGTTTGAGAGGTAAGTTTACTGTTGCTGGATTGATTTGTTGAGTTTGGTTTGTTTTTTGTGAGGGTGAGAAATTCGTCATTTGTGGCATCAATAATGCGTCATTTCTGCGGTCAATAATGTGTTATTCTGCCGTCAATAATGCGTCAGTTTTCTGTCAATAATGCGTCATTTCCTTATGAATATTCAATATATTTAGTTGATTGTTTTTGGTGGGGGTGGGAAATTATAAAATGTAGGTAAAAGATCCTAAACTTAGGCTTAATGGCATTAGGAGTAAGCATTTGGAGAGGATATTGGGAGAAGTTCTGTAATTGCTGGTTTGAATTACATTTGTGTTCTTAGTTGAACATGTTGGTTCTAATGTTATTTTTTCCAGATTATCCCAAGATGACACCTGGCGCCAAGTTTTTTGCACTAAAAAAAGCCAAAATAATCCCAAGATGACACCTGGCGTCATCTCAGCGCATCACCTTTCACCACTTGCACAAGTGTACGTCAATAAACATGGCCACATCCTTGCTTTTTACCCTAAATTCTTATTTTATTGTTTTTCTTATGAAATTCATAACTAAATACACAAAAATTATAAAAATGTTTCGAAAATTGCTACGAACTCATTGACACTTCATCTTCCTTACCGAATTCCTTGTTTCATGGTTACGCAACATTAGTATTTTATTATTATTTACCCTAAATTATTATTATATTACTTTTTAGCCTCTACATTTGTTAATTATATTAACTCGAAATTATTATTTTGAGTTCGAATAGACCATTTCTGGTGTTAATCAGTTTTTCTCTTCAATTTGTTAATTTTTTTTCTTTATTGGGGTTAAGGGATGTTTTGAAAAATAAAAAGAAAAAATTACATTCCAACCATTGTATAACATCAGAAAAAAGTCAATGAATAACCCATTTGTATAGCTTAATTTGGATCCCAACCATCTCATTCATTCATACAAAATTGACAGATTACTGACTACTGACAGAAGGTCCCATCAGATACTTTTACATTGCAAAGCATGTTATTTGCTCCATGTTAGCAATACCACGATCACCCCAACCAACTGAATAGCGGTAGCCGCAATTAGTCAGTCGTATTAGTCGACTTCTTCCGAGCAGCTTTGACGTGCTTATGCTCACTCATGTCACCACCATCATCTAGTATCTCTCTCACACCATCAGGGGATACATAGTCCCAATTATAACTTGTATGAGTAGTTGCTGCAAATGCTCGGAATTTTTCGAATCCTTCGTTGAATGCCATCTCCAGTTCACTGTGGTGCTCTTCGCATCACATATGGTTCATCAAACAACCTTTAATTTCATCATTCATTACTGTATCCAACTCCTCTTCTTTCAGCTTCCTTTTATGACTCAGCTTCAAATACTTGTTCTTTTGGGAGAACGCTTTGTTAACTCTAATGTTAAGATCAGCCAAAATGGCCTCGTCTTCAACACATTTCTCGTGCCATGAATTGATCAGTCTGGAATTATAATCTAGCTTGCTACTGACTGCATGTATTGCCTCTAATGGATCATCGGAGTCCCCCTCACTCCCATATGATGTTGAAAATGGAAGGGGTCGGCGAGTACAACGTGGAAATGGAACCTGCGACTCCAATTTTTCATATTCGACTGTGTTGTTGGCGCCTGAAGAGGATGACATGCTTGAATAATCATATTTGTTTTTAGAGGATGAGGATTTCATATGCAATTTCATTTGAGGAAGGGGACATAGCTTTATAGACCAACATACCAAAGCTTGCGTGTAGTCAACATATGTACTTTATTTCAATTTTTAACCAAGTTGTGTCAGGTTTTGCTTTTTCAAGCATGTCAACCTCATTACACCACTGTCAATGGTTGAAAGAAACTCAATGGAAGTGACATCTAGTTAGTGAACCCAACCACAGTAGTTAGGATTAAACTTAGATTGTATCAGATCAAAAATTAATTTATACATTGTCAACCAAATATTTTTTGGCGGGAACCTTTTTATTGGTATTACTATCACCCCCTTCATAGAAACTCTCCCTCCACAAAAAACTAACTCCTCCACCGAATCTCTCTCCATCGACTGAAACTCTCTCCCTCCATAGAATGGATTTACCAACCAAGTTTGATGTCAACGTAATAAACACCCCTCCAAACAAAGACCGCCTTCGAAACGCAAGTGAGTCACTAGACAAGCACTGTCACATTCCTAGATAGAATGACCATTTAGTTGGAAGTTTTGAGTCTGAAAGGGTTCTTGGATTCTGGAAGGAGAGGCATCTTCAACTTGGTGATGAAATCCAAAGGGCAAGGGCACGTTTGGAATTTGTTGAAGGCCAAATTGAAGATGACAAAAGGCAGGCCAATCTGGATAGGGCGAAGTTGCAGCGCATGAAGCATAGACACAAACGACTTCAGAGTGTAGCTATTCAAAAATACAAGAACTCATCTAATGCAGTGGAGTCAAAGAAGCGTGTGATGCAAGCTGGATTCAACTACTTCTGGTCCTATGCAAAACTCGTCGTACCCGGGTTTGATTGGTCATCTATTACCGTTTCCGACGTTAACAAATATACTCACCAACGGAAGTAACCGTTTTGTTTATCGTGTTTGAGCAGAGGCAAATCAGTGGAATTGGAATTTTCGTTAAACTCTGCTTCAAACCTATTTTGATGCTTACTACTATGGAAGATTTCAACCTTAATATTTTGATGTCTTTAATTACGAGAACACATGATGCAACGTGACCATCTACTTCAGTCATATGTTGCTGCCATGTCCATTTTTGTGTGATCACGTATCAGATTTGGACATGGTTGCATCATATGCAATGTTGCCTTTATTTATTATATGTTAGGGCAAGGTTTATGGAAAAGCATTTGTGAGTGCGTTTGTGACAAGGTTATGGCATGATTTTGTACCAGTTATATATGTTTTTTTGTACTGGTTCATCTCCTACTATTTTTTTCTTCCTTTATATTATATGTTTGTGGAATCCCTCAAAGTTAACATATACTGTGATAAAAATGCAGAGTGATTATATAATCACTCATATAGACTAGGACAAATATTCACTAATATTTTAAAATTGCTTGACTGGTGTGAGGTTTTTCAAAAAAAGTATGGCATTATTTTATGTGATTGGACATGATAGATATTTTGTACTGATTCCCGATGGACTACTTATTGAATACCTGTGACGTGTTCATAACTCTAGACGCAGTTGCATATGGACGACTTATTGAATACCTCTGACGTGTTCAAAGCTCTAGGCGCAGTTGCAATGATGGCTTCAAAGCAGTGTACAATTATTATATATGTACATTATTATAACAAAACAAAAACAGATAATTTTACATCCTTATATATGAAAGGAAACTAATTTTTGTCTTATTACAAATTATATAACGAATATTAAGGAAATATACTTGTTAAAGTGAACAAACATATATACTTAGGGTTAAGAGGAAAGTGAGTTCTCTAAAACACTTTGGATTTTTTCATTGCGAAATGGATGATTTATAGGTTCCCCTAGTTTTATAACGTCACAAGGAGGCCGGAGTAATTTTCGGGGCATTTTTATGATTTTCTGACTATTTATTACAATTTGTTCAAGTTTTTTGCACTAAAAAAGCCAAAATAATCGCAAGTTGACACATGGCGCGATCTCATTGCATACCTTTCACCACTTGCACAAGTGTACGTCAGTAAATATGGCCACATCCTTGCTTTTTACCCTAAATTATTATTTTATTGTTTTGCCTTACAAAATTCATAACTAAAAACACAAAAACTGATAAATAAAAAACTTCCGAAAATTGCTACGAATTCATTGAGGCTTCATCTTTCTTACTGAATTCCCCGTTTCGTGGTGACGCTAAATTATTATTATATTACTTTTTACCTTCTATATTTATTAATTTTATTGACCCTAATTTTTTTTTTTGGTAATTTTGATGTGCGAAAAGACCATTTCAGGTGCCAATTAGTTTCTCTCTTCTTCAATTTCTTAAATTCTAATTTTTATTAGGGTTAAGGGATGTTTTGAAAAAGTAAATGAAAAAAATACATGCCAACCATTGTATAACATCAGAAAAAAATTAGTTTAGGATATGATAAGTGGGAAAATGTCTTTCCCAAGCACTGGTGAAAAGACAACTCACTCCATGCACGCCTTTTCGTTTTCCAAATATTAAGATTGTAGTTGGGCAAAATATCTGTGTCAGTAAAATGTCATATTACCCGTCTATGATGTCAGTAAGCATTCGAGTATACAAATATATATACATAGATTTATATATAAAACGATTTATGACTGCACAAACACCAAACAAAATACATTAAAACCCAACATTTGGCCAACGTAGCCAGCCAACCTAGAACTCAAGAGAAGCAAGTCCAGAAAGCATAAAAACCATAAAAACATACTACAACTAATTATAAGGGTATGGATTCCCTGGCACAACATACACACGCATCACCTTGAACCAAAAAACACTCTTATGGTGCCGTTTGCATCGATTGCAACAAGTCCAAAAGGAAGGATTTATCTTTGCTTCAGTAGGCCAGCCTTCAATAACAAAACACCATTCGTTGTTGTTACAAGCGCTGCAGTGATTGAACTTAATCTTCCCATAGTAAAACATATCTACGATATGTCTTGCAATAGGGAAAACTCGGCTTAATCTTCGTCTCAAAGCATCCCTAGTTCCTTTCATATCAATGTTGTTACGTTGATTCAAAGAACACAAAAATTCCAATGCATCCTCTTTTGACTGACCAATTCCAGACATGCCAAGTAGTCCAACTACATATGCCGCTTCCATATGGTTTGCCGTGGCTGCAATGCGCATCCCATACAACGCTTCCACGTTACCCTGCATGAAAAACACTTCGAACGCTTCTCTAAATATCGACTCAGCGTTCTCGCAAGCCCTGCATTGTTGCAAGAAAAGCTGGACCGCAGGATTAGCATGGTACCAGCTAGGATGGTTTGGGTACTTTGCCATTGAAATGGTGTTCCACACTTGTGGAGTGTTTGCCAACGTCCGGAATAATGGGCACACAGATGCCATACGGAAGAGATCTTCCGAAGATTGGGTTGCCACGTATAACATCACTTTAAACCAAGCCAACTCCGGGATGAAGGCTTGGGGCATCTCCAAATGGATATGCTTCCTTCTCTTTCCTCCGACTGTAGTGAAATATTTCGAATTCATTGAAATTTTTTTGGAATGGAACAATTTGAGGAGTGGAAGAGGGGAGAAATGAGAATAGATGGGGTTTTGGTTCTGTTATAGGGTGTGTTTGTTGTACCGTTTGGAAAATGTGTTTCCACTTGAGGTTTTTCTCACTTGACCCTTCTTAAAGAAACTGAACCAACACCCTAAAACTAGAGAAAAACAAAAGAGAAGGAAAATGTCATCGAAATGCAAAGTCAGACAGTCAAAAAGTAAATTAAAAACCTATATGCATAGCCATTTTTAGGATTTTCCCGCCCTTTTTATGTCAATGAAACAAATATGACGGATTACTGACTAGTCACAGAACGTCCCATCACATAACTTTTCATTTTCCCACACCGAAATATAGTAGTAATGTTATTAAAATGTGATGGATGTTTATCCAACTAGTTGGTTTAATGAAATATAATGAAAATAATATAGGGTTTAGGGCAGTTTTCCCTCCATTTTCATATTGGGTTTTGGTAGTTAAATATTATATTGGTTTATGGGGTAAACGGTGCCCCATATCTGACGGTACATGTGTCGAAAGCATGCCCAACCCACCCACAGACAGAAAAGAGGATATAATCGCATTTGGGCAGAGATGAGAGAGCTCTGAGTCCGAAGAGGTTTGAGTGAGAAGATCTGAGTGAGAAGGTATGAGTCCGAAGAGGTTTCAGTGAGAAGATCTGAGTGAGAAAAGGTACAAGTGAGAAGATTCAACATGTCTTCGTCTTCATCTCCCGCTCAAACAAAGAGGTGTCCGTACTGTGGAGCTGCAATGGTGCTTCGGGTTTCAAAATCAGAAAAAAAATCGAGGGAAGCCATTTTGGAAGTGCCTAACCTCCTATGTAAGTTTTCATTTCCAGAATATGTATGTGGGTGAAAAAAACCTTGGTCTAACTCTGACACAATTATTTTGCATATATGATGCCTGCAATTAGGGAGCCACCAGTTGCAATGGATTTGAATGGGTTGATGTAACTTCCGCTCAAGCAGAACAGCCAGATGACACGTATGATGCTACGGTGCTGAATATGCTGAAGTCCATTAAGGACTTGGTATTAGTTTTATTACTTTTATCAATTTTAATATTATTTGTTCTTTTAATGACCAATTAAGTGCACAGTTTCAAGGATTGTAAAAGTTCTCCCCAAAAAGACATGTTGCACGCACCACCAATGAGTTTTCAAACCCATTTTGTAATATTTGTTCTTGAAATAGGTGGATTGGCATTGAGTTTAAATTATTGTTCTTGAAATAGGTAGATTGTTTATTGGCGTATACTAAAGGCTTATTGATTGTTTACTACATGTATATCGCATGTTATAGCGCGGATATTGGATGTTTATTGAAGGTTTATTGATTATTTACTGCATGTATTTCGCATGTTAGTGTCCGATATTGAATGTTTATTGAAGGTTTATTGATTGTTTATTAGTAGGAAGAACAACTATTCAGTAGAACACCACCATTTGACATACCGATGCCATCAGGTGTGGTGCATGCATCTGATCTGAACTCACCAAGAAGAAAATTCATAACCCACAATCCTGTGATCACAGATTCAAAATCCCGTAAGCCATACATAACCTTCCCCAAGGGGAGCCATACCTCCCTGACAGCAGTAGAGAATTCTTGCATAGTTTGGACAAGTATATAAACGTGCATCATACAATAACTTCTAGGTAGGTATTTTGTTTGCTTATAGGTACCAACCTCAACTAACTTTCTTCATTAAGGGAACTTGTGCTGTCATCTTCAAAATATGAGAGATCTTCATCTACAAAACTTTGAGTTCGAAAATCAGCATCTTCCCAATCCTTAAAACACATAAGTGCCTCGCATATTTGAGGAGTAAGCCTCGTCCTCTTTTCGTCCAGCACACGACCACCTGCACTAAAAGCAGACTCCGAAGCTACTGTGGACACCGGAGTTGCTAGTACATCACGTGCCATAATGGAAAGCACAGGAAAGTTCTTTTCATGTGCTTTCCACCAATCCAAAATATTGAAATTATTTCTTTCTTCCTCAGTCATAAATTCAACAAATGCAGTATCCAAATACTTAAAAACTTCAGTACGAGAACTCATTACACTCTTTTGTTTTCCTTTGCTAGCAAGCATACCAAAAACAGCTGCACTACTAGATGAAGATGAACCAAATAAATGAACAATTGGAGCAGTTTGTGTAGCTATCGTACCAACACGTACCAACACTATATTTCTTCTCATACAACAAATAAGTATCATTGAATGTCTTCTGAATATTGGATATTGTAAGTGGTAAAGTAATTGATAAATTTCTTGAAATTTCAGTCAATATTACTTCCAAACCACTTACTTTAATTCTAGGATCCATTATTGCACCAAAACAAAAAGTATAAGGAATCTCTGTCCAATACTTTTTATATTTAGTTTCCATTTGCTCACAAATGTCTGTAAAATTACATGTAGTATCATATCTGTATTTAGCAAAGGTAGCACTAATTGAAAATAAATCATGAAGTGCAATAGGAGATGTGGGATAATAAACACCAGAACAGTTACATGTAGCATCATAAAAAACTTTGAAAAAGTCCACCAAAGTAAAGCATACATTCCACTCTTCGTCCCTCAACAGATTATCATTCATTTTATTATTGTAATAAAAATTGATGACATTGGTGTAACCTTTACAACTGTTAAGCATGTGATAAGTTGAGCGGATAATAAACACCAGAACAATTACATGTAGCATCATAAAAAACTTTGAAAAAGTCCACCAAAGTAAAGCATACATGCCACTCTTCGTCTCTCAACAGATTATCATTCATTTTATTATTGTAATAAAAATTGATGACATTGGTGTAACCTTTACAACTTTTAAGCATGTGATAAGTTGAGTTCCAACGAATATGCATGTCTTTTTTCAATTTTATAGGTTTCAAGCCATGAGACATACAAAGGTGAGCAAAGTCTTGTTGCCTAGAGCTACTAGAAGAAATACAACCAATAGCATCCCTAATCAATTGAAGCTGGGTTTTAATAACTTTTAATCCTGTCTGCCGCGCAAATCTCACGGCCTGGAGTTCCGGGCCGAGGGGACGTACGTTAACACGGGGTTTCCTGCTTTTGGGTGCGGTGCGGCTGTGCGCGGGCGTGCCAGCACGGTTTACCGTGCGTTGATGTTTTGGTGAGCGTTGGATGGGTGAATGGTGCGCCTGTTTGA
>NW_018923727.1:2386-46763 GCF_002207925.1 Prunus avium
ATTGGTGCGCAGGAAGGTGATAAAATCGGCCCTCAGTGCCGGACTCAAGGTGGTACAGATTCGAACTTGTCTGTCCGGTTGCGCTTGTGGGGTTACGGCCTCATCCCGGGGGTCATCTGGTTTGTCCGTTCCCCTGCCGTTCGGTACGCTCACACTGGTGGCGACCGAGTATGTTTCGCGAAGCGCGGCCCTTGCCGATTTCTTGGTTGCCGAAACGTAACACGTCCGTGCACTCAATTGGTCCCCTCGCACTTGGCCGACGCCAGCGTGTATGGGGAACTTGAGGAGGAGCATGTGTGGTGACAGCATGGCCTTCATTTTCGTGAGCGCCGTTCTGCCGATGATAGCGTTGTATGCCGTTGGGCAGTCGACCACTAGAAAATGAGTGTAGAGGACCGTTCGTCTGGGGATGGTACCGACGGCGAATGGGAGCTGGACACTGCCGATTGGTTCAACCACGTCGCCAGAGAAGCTCAGGAGAGGGGTGATATCCTTGTTCAGATGCCGAGGGTCCACGCCGAGGGCGTTGAAAGCGTCGGCGAATAGCACGACTGAACTGCCGGTGTCTATGAGGATGCGGCCTACATCGAAATCTGAGATATCGGCCCGTATGATCATGGGATCGGAGTGGGGGAAGATGATGCCTCGCTCCTCTTCTTCAGAAAAGGTGATAGGTTCCCAACCGTTTCGTTGAATTTTGTCATTGCGTCCTCCCGCTACGCTGAGGATCTGTGGATGCCGAACGGCACGAACGTAGTTTTTGACGGATCGGTTGCTGGCTTCGGCAATGGGCGCTCCTCCACTGATCATATTGATCTGCCGATTCAATGATTTATCCGTTGCTGGCTTGGTGTTTAAATACTGATCCAGCTTTCCGTCATTGATGAGGCGTTCAACAATTTTGCGAAGCGCGATGCACGATTCCGTGTCGTGGCCGTTGTACTGGTGGTACCGACAGAAGACACCGGTGTCTTTTTCGCTCTGGCGAGGGAGTTTTCGATTGTTCGGCTTTGGTATCATATCCCCTTCGGTCAGGAGAACATGCTCATAGGTAGTGTTGAGCAAAGTGAAGATTTCGTCTGGCCGATTCCCCTTGTTGTTGCCCTTCTTGTTGTTGTCCTGCCGATCCCGGAAGTTGTCGTTCCGCTTATTTCGCTGCGTGGAAAAAGCAGGGACATGGGGTGCCGAACGGTAGGGGGCCTGGTTGGCCGATCGATCGACCGGGAATCGGTCGTAGTTTTGCGTTGGAGGCTGATCGGTCGACGCCGTTTTGTTTATTGGGGTCGAAGCCGATCCCTTGGAGTTGAAGTACTCGGCCTTGGCGTGGATAGCCGCATGTTTCATTAATTCGGAGTAGGTGGTCCAGTTGCTGCTGTGGACCAAATAACGAAACTGAGACGACTGAAGGCCGCTTTTGAAGGCACCGAAGGGCGCCCTGTCGTCAATTTCCGGACATCTGGAGTAGCCGCATATTCCCTCAACGGCTCATCGTCCTGCTGCCGAACGGTATAGAGGTCATCGGCGGAATACAGGCGATCGGTTTGAATCATAAAATGGTAGAGGAAGGTTTGCTTCAACTGATTAAAATTGTCAACCGTATCTGGCTCCATCCGATAGAACCAATTCAGAGCGGCTCCGGTCAGGGTGGAGGGGAATAGCAAACATTGGCCTTCGTCCGTCAGTCCTTTGCAACCCAAAGCTGATTGGAAGGTATGAATATGGGTAACGGGATCTTCCACCCCCGAATAGAACGATATGCGGAGTGCTTGGACCTCCTTCTCGTGTCTGAATGTCCGGATTCGATTGGTGAACGGCCCTGGCTGTACCGTTCCCCATGTTGGTGTCCGAGCCTGGTCCTGTTCCTTCTCAATGCGCATCTTCTGTAGGAGGAGACGAATAGTCGGATCGGTAGATGGAAGATCATCACCAAAGGGCTCGACCGCTCGGTTCCCTGTGCGTTGGTCAGCATTGTGACCTCGCCTTCCTTGGTCTGCCATTCGGCTGGGGCTTCTCTCGTAATTTCCTTTTCGCCGATCGTTGATCCTCTCGCGGCAATCAGAATAAACGCGATATTCGGGATGGCGCTCCTTTGGAGTGGGCACGAACAGTCTTCAGGAGACAGTCGGTCCGTTCGCGGCCTGCTGCTTCCCTCTATCCTGGTAAGTGGGCTTTCGTACGCTTTTAAACGATTTCTCCTGCCGAAGCTGTGTGGTTGGTTCTCGATCGTTCTGCAACTGGGCGGAGAATCTTTGTTGTTGATGTAGCTGCCTCTGGGTGTCATCCAGTTTAGAGGCGAGAACATTGTTGTGCTCCTGCATTCTCGCCATATCCTGCTGTAGGGTCTCCATGCGAGCCTCCAGGGTGGTCGGTCGAGCAGGTGTCTGAAGCAAGGGAGCTGGACTTGGCTCGCCACCGAGGCCGAGGATGGGGCCATCGGTAGCGTTGGATGCCGATTCTTCCTGTCCTTGGATGCTGATCCTGAATAGAAAGAAGTCGAGACTCGTGAGGTCTATGGAACCGGTGTGGAACCAGCCTAAGACCCTCCGATGCCGAAGTAAGTTTGTTGTTTTAAGAGCTCTTGCTGTTGACCATATAGAAGTATAAAAGTCAAGCTGAAAAGTCTTACCCCTGTATTGTAGTGGAGGGGCCTATTTATAGAGGGCATTTAGTATGCTCTTAGTGCTCATTTTCGATGTGGGACTCGTGGGAGGGCCTTCTGAGGTCGACACGAGTCCTTAGATATTTTGGGCGGGTACTTCGAGGTTGATTCTCTACAATCGGTAGGGGATGCCGATTGTAGATGAGTTGGGCTCGTAATGGCTGTTCGCAGCTTTGAGACAATTCCATCGGTGGCCGATGCCGATTGTCCGAGGCCTTGGGTACTTGGGCGAGTTTATAAGATCCACGTGTCGTTGTACGAGTGGATGGTCAGATATGGTACAAACACCTAGCTTTACCCGTTGGAAACAAGCCTTTTCCAGCACTCCTAATTACCCACTGGAAACAAGCAAATTCCGACACTTCCTTTTATCCATAGGAAATAGTCATTTTCCAATGCCTAACTTTACCTGTTGGAAATAAGAATGACCCAATGCTCCCTTTTACCTATTGGAAATAGATTACCTCCAACACATCCCTTTACCTATTGGAAATAAAGGAAAACCCTCACCCTCTATAAATTGGGAGGCATTTGCTAGGCAAAATCAAAACCTTTCTTGGTTGCTGCAAGCTTCTCAGCAACCATGAGAACTCATCTTCCTTCCTCCCTTTGGCTGCTGCAAGCATTCCAGCGGCCATCCCAGCCATCAACCTCCATCATTTGGCTGCTGCAAGCATCCCAGCAGCCATTGACCAAGATCTCTTGGTTGCTCGAGCACCCCAGCAACCATTAGACCACTTTCCTTCCTCCATTTGGCTGCTGCAAGCATTCAAGCAGTCATCCTAGCCATTCCTTAGCCATCACAACCATGTCTCCTACTTTCTCACCCTTGAAATCCATCATCTTATCTATAAAGCCTCACCAAGCATAACTCCAAGCTTTTCCTTCATTCCAAGCTATAAACATCATAGTCTTCAAACCTCAAGCTTTTCCTCCCATCCTCATTCTCTTGAAACTCTTAAATCCCCATAGCCATAGCCACAAACAATAAATTCTCAACACCCAAACTCAAGCATATCAAATACTAAACCAAGCACAAGCACTCTCATTTGCTAAACTTGTGGGTCTTTAGCTCCCACACTCCAAGCTCTCATGCCAAGCTCTTATAATCTCATATCAACATCAGCAAGTCATATTCAACTCTTCGTCAAGCTGCTGGATAGGAACTCCTAAATCTGAGGAGAGAGAAAGGACTCATAGTGGCTTTCTATAATTTAATGGTCTTTAATTTGAATAGTATTTTAATCATTTATTTAATGCCAACTTTTTTTTTGTTGCTTTTGTGTCTACAGGCTATTCAAAAATTGAATTAAAAAATATTATAAACATTTATGACTCTTTAAACTATGGAGTATGGTTGGAGTTGAAATTTTATAGAGAACTCCTAAAATAGCTTTCTAGTGTTTTTAGCTAATTTTTAACTAAAAAATAGAGAGCATGATTGTAGTTGTAGACGTTATAACCCCATAAAAAATGATTCAAAATTTATTTATTATTTCAAGGTTTTTATCACATATGGTCCCTAAAATTTTCCAAAGTCCTCATTTGAATCCTCAAACTTTCTGATCAATCAATGTGGTTATTATTCTTCTGGCCCGCACATCAATTTTGTCCCTTTCATTGCATTTCATCAACATCTTCGTTAAAATTGGTCACATGACCAACATAAGGCATATTTTTGTCAAAATACAACCTATCCACGCATGACACATAGTAAATCTCATGAATTTTGCTCAATAAGGCTATTTACTCTCTTTAATAGACCCCAAATGCGAAACCCTAATTGAATAGCATATGGCCTTGTTGAGCAAATATGTGAGTTTTAGGACTAAAATGAGCTATATTTTGATGATAATATATTTATAAAGTTGAAGTTTTGTCATAATGTGATAATATTTTTTTTGGTTACATTGGAGGAAAGAAACCCCACTGGGGTTCGATCCTGGGTGCCACGGGGGGAAGGGGGAATCCCCCACCACTGTGGTGGGAACCCATTGGCATAATGTGATAATATTGACCAAATTGTTGTGTAGACAAAAAAGATGAAAGACCACATTAACTAGCTTGAGAATTTGATGACCAAAATGAGAAATTTTAACAAAATTAAGGACCGCTTGCGATAAAAACCCTTCAACCATAACCAATAAACTCCTACATAGCACCATAAACCTTTAAATAGTCGAAAAGCAAAACAAAGTAACTCAACAACGCAAACTTAAGTTATGTTCCCCTTGCTTCCATAAAAGTTTAATGAGGGGGATGACTCAACAAGTCTATGAAGAGGGGTAATGATGGTTGTAGAGATATTTGAGTACCAGAGAAGTGAAGCAGCAAACAAAATTTAAAAAAAAAAGATTCACTATTATATCCAATATATGAGCCTAAATTATTATATAAAAAAACCCTTTATGAGATGGACTTTAGAAACATACCCAAATTTCATTTACAACATGACGAAAAGGCTTTTAACTTCTTTTAAATTACAAAACTGCCATTGATTTCTTAAAACAAATCCAACACCAAAACCTCATAAAAAAGCCCAAAACACTCGATAGGACATAAAAGTAACTTAAGAATCAAAATTAAATTCAATAGGGCTAGTTGTCATTTTTTGGGTTTGTTTATAGAAATTAAATGGTGTATGGTTTATTTATATTATTAGTGCTAAGAATGGGTATATGACTAAATATCTCATAAAATAAATCAAAGAGGCGGGCGTAGGGGGCCTTTGCGTAAGTCCTTTGGAATAGGTTTGGGGTTTGCCCTGGTTTTTGGTGTGGGAGTAGCCTTTTCCTCCCCTAAACTTTTTTTTTACAAGAAAAAATTAGAGAGGAGAGAGAATGAGAGAAAGTTAGAGCTTGAGGAAGTATTGTTTAGAATCACAATGGTTTCAATAATATAACACTGAAATGGCAAAACATCCAATTATATAGAAATATTATCTATGTAAACTAAGCACGAAGCTGGCCCAAAAAAAAAGATATAATAATAATAATCTGTATTTTTTGTTTTTAAAGGAAGTCGATGGAAAATAACTACCATCTAATAAATATTTAAGTAATATCTTACCAAAATTAATTTATTTTTTGTTGGATCTAATTTTTTATATATACCAATTAACGTTAAAGATTCCTCTTTATTGTGGAGTTTTGTTATAGGTGCATTGGCCCGTTCTAAATTAGTGTGGATATCTTGACTCTCTATAAAAATATTTTATAATTATCCTATCATTTATTTAAAAATAAAGATTATTTGTTATGTATTAAGGTAAAAAAATAAACAAGTGGGCGGAAATAACATCACCCTAATAAAATACTTGTACAGGTAATACCTTACCAAACAATCTAGTACCATAACAAAATGGTATCCTATTGTTATTTCTTAAATATTAAAATATACATAAATGATTTTTTTAATAAAATTAATGAATCTGCTTATGAATCATTGATCATAAAGCAAATAAATAATGATGAATCTTCCCATATACGTATATCCAAATGCAGAATGATCTTGTCAAAATTGTTCAACATTTTCACTACGTAGTCTGCAATTTGGAGACCTTAAATATTAGATTATTCACAAAAATAACAAATAAATAAAGTCTACATCTTCACGATCCTGATAAGATCGTTGCCCAGCCTATCGATCATCATCAATCAAAGATTTCCAAAAATAATGAGCCCCACAGGGCCTACGAACCTGGGCCCACATACTGTCCAGATTCATACATTTCCTTGCTTGAGACGAACACAAGCAACAAGATAACCAACGCGCCAAACGAGTAGTCTAACGGGAAGTTAATTCTCTCTCTCTCTCTCTCTCTCTCTATCAGCTTGGCTGGGCTGGCACGCACCGGGTAGAAAGGAGAGATTCCAGGATCCGGTTGACTTGGTTGTGTAGGATTAGGATCTTCCACATAAATACAAGACAAATACAAAGTCTTCCTTTTTACCGTCCGCCTATTGCTCTGCTCTTGCTCTCGGATTCTCAAAGACGGAGAATACCAAAGCGAAATCGGCCTACAGAGACAGAAAGAGGAGAGAGAGAGAGGAACACTTTTCTCTGTGAAATTGGCTCAGAAAATTATTCAATTTCCCCACCTCCCTTCTATCAGGTAATGTTTTGTTTTGTTTTGTTTTTGTTGGGTTTTGGTTCAATTTTGATTTGGTTGAATTTTTGTTGAATTTTGATTTTTTGACCCCTTATTTTTTTTCCGTTTCAGGTTGGTAATCTTGTTATTGTGCGGCTATGGCTGTCACCGTGAAGCAGATGTCATTGACAGTGGCCTTTTTCGGTGTGCTCTCGTTCGTTTTCGGAGTGATTGCCGAAAACAAGAAGGTAATTTGCAATATACACTCCAAGTTTCTGTATGTATGCGATCATGTGGTTGCAAAATTTTAGCATGTTCAAGGGTTTGTTGGGTGAAATTGGTGTGGATTTTGTATCAGAAGAAGATTGATTGGTTTCATTTGAGTTTTGGGTCTTTTTCCGGACTTTTCCCTGTAAATTTTACTCAACTTGCAGTCTTGGAACTCATGCACCATAGCCATGATATTCTCTTTTGGTCTTTTGACAGTAGAATCATGTGCACAAATAAAAACACCATGATTGAAATTGAGGCTTAAATAGTAACATTGAGTGTCCCTGCGAATTCTTTTTGCTTTAGGCTCTAGGAATTATTTATGTCTTCATGGTTGAAATTCAAGAGTGCAAGGAAGGAGTAGTTGTTTTCAGCCTTCTAATTCATATGTCCCAAATATTTCTTCCTCTGTGTTCTAGGCAACAGTTACTGCTGCCTTTAAGTTTGAAAAGAATATTGGTAGCTAAATGAATTCTGATTAACAGTTAACGACCGAGTGATTCTGATTAATCCCAAAAAAGAACAAAAGAACAGTTCGTTAGATTATTTACCATAGCGTGGTGGAAATTATAGCAGAAAATGTATCCAGTCTCATTCATATATTTCTTTGATTTGATTCGAAGTAGTTACATGTATTCTTGGCTACTAATTAGATTCTTTGTTTTCTGACCTCTTGACAGCCTGCATCTGGAACTCCAATTCCAGGGAAAGGTGTTGTGTTCTGCAAGTATCCTTCTGACCCATCAGTTGTCCTGGGATATCTGTCTTTTGCCTTCCTCCTGGTATCTACAGTGGCTGGGTTCGTGTCATTGTTTTACCCATATAAAGGAAAGTCCCTCCCACAGACCGCTTTGTTCCGAAGCACTAGTTTTGTTATATTCTTCAACATTTCTCTGTAAGTGTTCACAGTCGTGCATATATCTATATAAGCGTGCTTAGATTTGAATAGTTCAAGGCTTATTCTGTTGATGCATAAGATGTATAAATTGTGCTTTTCATTGCCTATAAGAAGATGTTGTTCTTGCCCAAATTCTCTAGTTATGGATCTTGCAGCCATTTAGAACATCATATAATTTAGAGTAGCTATTCAAGTTGGGCATCATGTCATATAATATTCCTAAAATGTATCATTTAATGTTGGCTGTAAATGCTGATCCACCTCTCTCTCTAATTGTGTTTCTTTGGTGGTGGTGACATTACACAGGCTTACAGCCGGACTAGCTGCAGCTCTGTTGCTATGGCCCACAATAACCGAGCAACTTCATCGATCACGAAAAGTTCATCGTAATCCTGATACCACTTGCCCAACTGCTAAGACTGGACTCCTAGGTGGTGGCGCTTTTGTATCCCTTGATGCATCACTGTTGTGGTTGGTTGCCCTTATGTTGGCTGACAATGCCCGAGAGGATTACTTCGAGGAGACTGAAAAGGATGTCAAGGGTGAGTACGGACAAGTTTCTGCAATTGATTATGATGGACGTGTGAATGTGATGAAAGGAAGTGCTTGAATTGTGTTCCCTTCGCAAGAAGCACTTGGATGTCTCTTTGTTTCGTTCGGACTCGTCCATTTCATATATATGCTCATAAGCTTGTGTGTCAAGCAACTTTATGTGGTGAAAATGAATGTAGACGCTATTCGACATTGTTCAGTACTTTCTGTTTGTGGTTGTGGATTTGGCAAAATGAAGCATATGAATAGACTTTTTAATTTCGCCTCTTCAACTTTGCTTTCAGATTTTCTTTCTACCAGTTGCTAGTAATTTCTTTCGTTGAACGCATTTTTAAACCTGGGTGGGGAAATCAGGCTACTGTAATCTCACCTGTTGACATGGCTGTCACCACCATCTCCATTTTCACCACCACAACCTTCATCATCGCTACCTTGACACACCAACCAACAACCACTGCCGTTGCCGCCTGCGCATCGGTACCCATTTACACATTGAGACATCCATCAAGCTAAATTGTAAATTTCATATTTAATACCAACATTTACACATTGAGACATCCATCAAGCTAAATTGTAAATTTCATATTTAAACCAACTATATTTAATAGGTTAACTAAAAAATAAAATTTATAAAATTTAAATTGTAAATCCATCTTTTAGAACAAAATTTTCATCATTTTGAATTGAAGTATGCTCGACATTTTTTTATATTATTATACAAGATGCTCAACCATTTCTCAAGACTATATAACTAATTTTCCTTTGCCCTTTTGGACTTTTTGATCCAAACAATTTGAAAAAATTATCACATATTGTGACACTTTGTACTTTATCATATCAAATTATGTGTATATGCCTCTAGTTTATGTGTTAAGTTTGGAGGGATATGTGTATATAATATTTTGTTGGTATTTGTAGGATTGACGAGTAGATAGATTGCATTGACAAATAATTAGCTGAATTTCATAAGTGGTTTACTCAACTGGAGATGCGGTTCAAATTATTTGCTCGCGATTGCACATTTATGAACGATCGAGGTTTAGGGTGGCTAATTGATGAGTGAATCAACTAGAAATTCATGGATTATCCACCCTCGACTTGATCGATTAGACTTGTGCAATTGCAAGCAAAAAAAATTGAAGTGCATCTCAAGTTGAGTGAGCCACTTATAAAATTAAGGTAATTATTTGTCAATACAATCTATCTACTCGTCAATCCTACAAATACCAACCAAATATTATATACACATATCCCTCCAAACTTAACATAGAAACTAGAGGCATATACACATAATTTGATATGATAAAGTACACAGAGTGTCACAATATGTGATAATTTTTTCAAATTGTTTGGATCAGAAAGTCCAAAAGGGCAAAGGAAAATTAGTTATATAGTCTTGAGAAATGGTTGAGCATCTTGTATAATAATATAAAAAAATGTCGAGTATAAAAAAACTAAAGGCATATACACATATTTCATATCTAAATTATCGTTTCAATGTTGTGTATGCATAGCACTTAATTCTCAACTGAGAAAACAATGTGAACATACTGCCAAATAGACAAAAAAAATAACAAGTTAATCACATTAAAACTAATATTCATGTATTTGGACCGACTGTGGTAGCCATAAGATGATGATTCACACACCACCCTACTCCTCCCATACCAGGAAGGGAGAGAATCTTGTAAAATCCATTCAGCTTGGTTCTTAGGTTGGGCCTTTACTTCCTGGGGTACCCAATTTTTTAAAACCCGTTAAACATTCGGTTAAACCCGGCTACCCAAAACCCTAGTCCTAAGCTCCGCAAGCAAACCCTATTTAGAGGCAGCGTTCCATTTCCGTTGACATCAATCAAAACCCCTACCAAAACCCAAACCCTGCTCTGCTTGCACTCTCTCTCCTCTTTGGGCAAGTAAAGTTGTTCAGAGCAAAATGCCGCTTGGTGAAAGAGCAGGAGATAAGAGCGAATCTCGCTACTGTGGCGTGGAGACTCAGTTCAACGATGACATGCCTCACGTCCTCGCTTTCAATCTCTCCCATGGCTCCTTCGATTTCGTCGTGGCTCCTCTGGTCCGTACTTTTCCCTTTTTAATTTTTATTATTTACAATTATTTTTCCTGTTTCGTTTTTCATCTGATTCTTCTGTTTATGCTTAGAAATGATCAATATTTTCGATGTCGTTTATTTTCGAACGACTGTATGGTGGCTAATTAGCCAGTCACATATCGGCTTTACAGCTGCTCTTTTGATGTGAATGGTCAGTAAGCTCACCTATAACAATGCTGCGCTAGTGGCTGTTGCTTGTGCAGTTGCTCGACTATGCAGCTTCACTCTACGTCCACTAACTACATTCACGTCAATTTCTGATTAAAATTACTGTAAATGCCGATGATTTACTTGTCAATTATTTGTGTGTTGCTTAGTTGTTTAGAAGACTGCGTTGAATTTCATGCTATTTCATGGACATTTGTGCAATTTCTTTTCTCATGGTGGCTAATTAGCCAGTCACATACAGCCAGAGATGGCTTCTGTTTTGTGTGAATGGTCAGTGAGCTCACCGACAGTAAGGCTTTGTTGGTGGTCTTGAATGGTGAAGCGTAGCTCTGGTTTCACCTTTAGGCTGTAAACTACATTGTTAAATTTTTGATACCTTTGTAATTTTTCTCATTATTGGTGGGTATGAGGACTTTTCTTTGAGCCACAAAGGTACTATTTGTTTACTTCCATAGACAAACATGTTATGTAAAATCAATATGTTGCTGGCCTCTCATGGTATAATGAGGCTCTTTCCACATGAGGAGAGTAAACTACCTTGTATGCTTCATAACTGTGTGTTAATGTTTATTGGATATAATTTGTCTTTTTCAATTATGTATTTTCCCCCGAAGATTATGTTAGAAAATAATGATATACATTCAACATGTAAGATTGTAATGTCTTCTTGAAGTCCTTTGAATTATTTGATTGCCTTTTTGGTCGTGAATGCCTTTATCAAAAGCAGTACATGTTTGTTTGCAGTTAATCTTTTGACTTGTGTTCAGCATCTTGATTGTATCACTAAGGTGTTTGTCTGTGCCTGTTTCTTCATTCCTTTTCCTTTTCCCTTTCTTTATCCTCTGATACACAACTTGGACAACGGATAGTGATTCTTATTCAACCTGATGATGTAGATGGATCCTGCTTATCGGCCAAGCTTAATGCAAAAAGAAAGTGGAGTATCTGGTGTTCTGCCATTTGCTGGGTCAGATTTGGTTTTGAGTCCTTCACAATGGAGCAGTCATGTCGTGGGTATGGACTTATGTAGACAAATTTGTTGTGTTACATTGTCTCCTCCATGGTCAGTCTGACCCTTTTATTTTATTCTCAAAGTTTTTCTTTTACGTGTTAATATTGTTTGAAAGGCCTCAGTATCAATTAGGACTCTTATGTGTAACTTTGGTTTGATTTACTTGCTGGGTTGGATGTTTCTCAATTTTCAGTATAAGAATGTGCTTGAAATTCACTAATTGTTGTTGAAAGATGTCATTGGTAGTTGGTATCTTTTATGAAGTTATGCTTATATGACTGTTTTGTTATTATTGTTTTTTCTTATTGCAATGCAAGTGCATGGCTCTGTGATCATCACAATCTGCATCTCAAAGAAACTTTTCATTGTCAGTGTGGTTTTCGTTTTCAGATTGGAATTAGTAGTTATGGGTGATGTTTTAAGCTGTATAAGTCTAGCTTTGTGGTTACTTTTGCGTGGGATTCCTCTGCGTCGGGATGGATAATGTCTTGGCTGTAAGCCAATAAGGTTGATGGTTAAGCTGGCTAAGTCTAGCTTTCCTGGTTACGTTTCTCTGCATTATGCCGTATGATTTCTTGGCTGAATAAGAATGAAGTTGTTTTAATAAGCTTACATTCTGTGTACTTTTGAACCGCATATCTTCTTGCATCCTAATACATTGACTGCTCACAGTGGTTTCTTGAACTTATTCAGGAAAAATTAGCCCATGGATTGACTTAGATTCAGAAGATGAGATCCTCCGGGTGGATTCTGAAATTACCTTGAAGCAAGAGATAGCATGGGCTTCTCATTTGTCCCTGCAGGTGGGTATAGTTTTATGTAAATATGGATATAGTGTTGCAAAATTTTGGAATTGTTATCACAGGCCATGCTTAAAAATTTCCTGTGTGCTTTGCTACACCAAATTAATTCTGGATATTAGTAACTGAATTTTGTTTTCTTGCTGGCCCTCTATTCTTATCTATTGTTGGGTGTAGGCATGCCTTCTTCCGGCTCCAAAGGGGAATTCCTGTGCTAATTATGCTAGGTGTGTCAATCAGATTTTACAAGGACTAAACAGTATGCAGGTACATTTGTCAATCCAAAGCAGTTTACATCTTTCAACCTCTTTGTGTATTCTACTTTTGAAGCTGGGTTTTATTATTTCTTGTTATGCTCTGTTATAGTTGTGGCTGCGGATTCCATTGGTCAAGACAGACAACGATACGATGGATGTGAACTCTAGTAATTTGGTGAGTGAAGTCCCCTCTGATTATGCTTAGATCTCCATCTCATCTTGAAGGAATGTTTAAGTTCTCCAAATAGATTTTCCATTTTGATGACTTTTTTTTCCTTCTTTTGATGGAACCTCTTAGTTTCCAGCCACTGAGTTTGAACGTATATCACGACTCTTGGCCCATAAATGTTTCACTGTACATAGAAGTCCAACCTTTGTTGCATATGGCCCCTGTTGAACCACCAGAATGACAAGTCTTGTGCTAAATCTACCAACAAATTGGGTGCTATGTTGGAATCTGTATAAAGGCTTTGTTGTTAGATGTCTTGTAGCAAAGAGGAAGGTGAGGAGTGGAGAGTTGCCTCTTTTGTGTTGTTGTAGATTGAGTAGGGTAGTCAAACTTATACAGGGTGTAGACCTTCTGCATGAACTTGAGGTTTCCTTAATGTGTATAACCTTTATTTATCTCCTTTTTTGTTATTTTGATTATTATTTCACTTATGGTGGTATGATGATTGACATACCAGAGGATAAACCTCATTTTCCTTACTTTTTTTCTCTTGCAGGATGATTCCTGGGAGATTTGGAATTCATTTCGTCTGCTATGTGAACATCACAGTCAATTGTCAGTTGCCCTTGATGTTTTGTAAGTTTAGCAATGACCATTCTTGTATAACTTGGCTAATTTATGATTTTTGTTTTCATTGTGCCTGAAGTAGCATACATATTATTTTAAATTTTGAGCGAACTTTCTTTTTCATCAGGAATTCACTACCTTCTGCAAACTCACTTGGACGTTGGTTTGGGGAGTCTGTTAGAGCAGCCATAATCAGTACTGATGTAATTATATGCTGATTGGTGTATTAAGGAAAGCTCAAGTTGATTACTGCTAATTTTCTTACAATGTTCTTGTTTATTTGCCAGTGCTTTTTAACAAATGCACGGGGTTATCCATGTCTGTCAAAGCGCCACCAAAAGCTAGTCAGTGGGTTTTTCAATCATTCTATACAGGTATTTATGAAGGAGTTATCAACAATATTTTGTTCTGTTGAAGTTCCTTTTCCCATTTCCCGCACTTGCAGTATAAGCAACCCCATACTTAACTTTGTTTTTTATTTTTTCAAAGTATTTTCTTGGACAGTGCTCCAAAGTTACTTAAAATCTCCAGCAAGTTCCACCCAATTATGGTTTTGTAGTTGCAAAATTTCTTCATAGACATCATTAGTTTTAGATCTTATGGTCAACTTCCTGCAATGTTTGCTAATCTTTGGAATGCGAAATTTATTTTCAGATAGTTCTATCCGGAGAACCAGTACATAGTCTCCCCAGGATAAATTCAGATTTAGCTGCCAATAATAATGATAATAATGTTGACGGTAAGACCAACCTTCTCTTTACAAGTGAATTGTCTTGAATACTGCTAGTAGATCATTGAAACAGTAATCATTTCGTTTGACTAGTATTTGAACTAGTTGAGTCAGAAAAGCCACACCATTATATGAACATTGTTTCCTTTTCAAAGTGCTTTTGATTGCTTGTCATGACTAGTTTCATATAAGTGCTTCTGAGTTCTGACTGGCTTTTAAAGTGCTACACTTTGTTCTCTAAATTACTTTCTTCGATTCTGATCCTCAGGATCATATGGATCCAGATGCAAATATGAAGGAAACAATGAATGGAAAAAAAATAAAATAATCCCACTAACACAGAACAAATATCAAGAAACAAGCTATAAGATACCTAAGACTAGAAAAACACTTTCAGTTTAACACAATGAATTGTGATAAAGCATTCTTGACATTCAGGTGTCCAGAAACATCCCCTGAGGCCGTATTTGGATTATGTTGGTTATCTCTACCAAAGGATGGATCCCCTTCCTGAGCAAGAACGGTTTGAGGTCTGTCCCTCTCTCTGTCTCTGTCTCTGTCTCTCTGTGCATGTGTATCAGTTATTTTTTTTACATTTCTTGATCCTTTAAGTTTCTTATGCCAGCTTGGTTACAGGGATTTCTTGCAGTCACCCTTACAGGTACAGTTTCTTTGCCTAGTGCTCTCTTGTATTATTATATTGGTACTAGTATTTTTCTTAAGTGTTCCTTTCCTATTTGTTGAAATATCGAATCCTACACACATAGTGATTGCCCATCCTCTTTTAATACAAATTCAAGTTAGGCTAATTCTGCTATTCTAATGCAGCCTCTCATGGATAATCTAGAGGCTCAAACCTATGAAACATTTGAAAAGGACACAATGAAATACATTCAGGTATGCCTGCCTTTGCAAATAAATGCATAAGTAATTTTTTCAGATATTTTGATATCGTTGTGCCATCGTAGTGTGAAATAATTGGGGGAATGAAGTGCTTTATTTAATATGTAATTATTCTATCTATGTTTTGATTGGTTTTGTCCAATCTGCAATTTCCACTGCAACAATATATTTCAGTTAAAATCATAGTATTTTATTTAAATACATCAACAAAACATTGGGTTTTTTTTTTCTTTTCTTTTTTGGAGGGGCCAAGGGTTCTTTGGAAAAGGAAGACATATTGGGATGACATTGCAAACTAAATTACTTTTGTTACCTACTGGTTCAAATGGTTGCTAGAAGGTGTAGTTTATTTTATTGCTTACAATTGTAATAAATTTTTTTTTGCACCTTTTCTAGTACCAAAGGGCAATTTGTAAAGCTTTACAGGACAGGGTTCCAGATGACAAGGCATCTTCAGTGACCACTGTAAGCTGCTCACTTGTAACTGTGCTTTACTAAGTTTGATGACAAAAGTTCTGAAGGTCATGACATGGCTTCATATTTGTTCTGTGAAGGTATTGATGGTTGTAGGAGCAGGACGTGGACCTCTTGTAAGGGCTTCATTGCAGGTGCCTTATCTATCTTATGTATATTACTTTTGGACTAAATTTTTTATATCCAGACTGGATTTTACATGTAGCAGATCATTTTGATGCTCACTCTATATCTCCTTCTCATATGCAGGCAGCTGAAGAAACTGGGCGCAAGCTTAAAGTCTACGCTGTGGAAAAAAATCCAAATGCAGTCGTTACACTGCATGTGAGTTGCAAATTCTCTTTATTGTATTTCTTTCTGTGCTAAGTTGATATAGGTGTTTGTTTGAATTAGACTTTCCCCCCCTTTTTTTTCATGGTCTGCATTTTATATATTGACGTATCTGTGTTTGTTGGAGCAGAGCTTGGTTAAACTAGAGGGGTGGGAAAACATTGTTTCCATAATTTCAAGTGATATGCGTTACTGGGATGCTCCTGAGAAAGCAGACATTTTGGTATGCAAGTATTATCATGAATAATCATCTATTTGTTTTTGGGTTTTCTTAAAACCATTTCCTTCGATTGTGTAATAGGTGAGTGAATTATTGGGTTCTTTTGGTGATAATGAGCTATCTCCTGAGTGCCTTGATGGAGCTCAGAGACTTTTGAAGGACGATGGAATCTCAATACCTTCATCGTACGTGTACTTTTATTTTGAAGTTTTACGTGAAAGGTGTCACCTTCGGGACAGGATTTGTTCAAAAATCAGTATTGACATTTGAATATCTTGTGGGGAAACTGTCCAGATTTCTTATCTAAGTGCTCAGCATCAATAGTTTTCAATTTTCATTAGTGCTTCTCTCATAAAAGTTTATATGCCTCTTTTCAGGTACACGAGTTTCATCCAACCGGTGACTGCTTCAAAGCTTTACAATGATGTATGCTCGTGTCTTTGTGCCCAGATGTCCCAATACTATCTGTTTTGAGGATTCCTTAGCAACTTCTTGTGGTTATGTTTCAGGTTAAGTCGCATAATGATGTTGCACACTTTGAAACTGCATATGTTGTTAAATTGCACAACATTGCAAGACTTGCTCCTCCTCAACCTGTGAGTTTTTCTCACTCACGTGCATTTGATGTTATTAACTTGTAAACAGTCTTAATTCATCAACTGTTTCACCACGACTTGATATATTGTTTTAAGCATCTGATATCTTGTTTTCAACTAAGATAGGTGTTCACGTTTATTCATCCAAATCGCTCAACTGACAAAAGCAATAACCGGTACACGAAGTTGCAGTTTGGAGTATCCAGTGATACTGGCTCGGCCATGATTCACGGTATGTGGTGGCATCATTTTTCTTTTGGTAAATAAATATTCTTGAATGATTCAAGGATGTCATTAGGGTGTTGCATTTAGTTATGTGACTGAATTCTCCTCTGATTGTACTGCTGACTCTTGAATGATTATCATGTGTCATAATGTTGGAAATTTTAAAAATATGAAAGGTTCATGTTAAAATCCGATCAATACTTAGGCCTCTTTTTTGGGTATCATTTGTCGATATGAAATGAATTTACCCTGGAAAACTCTCAAGAAACTTAGAATGTTAAACATCATTTATTGTTACGGAGGCAAAAATGAACAATAAAAAAAGTACTTGAGGCATGCACATGTAATGATAATATGCATGACAGGATGGGAAAAGGCTAGGAATGCAAATACTCAAAATTTGTATATTGTAAAATCTTGCTGAACATTGTTGGAAGATATGGATTTTGTTTTGGGGTTGAGAAAGCATTAGTGGGTTGGTTATGCAATGCAATGATTTTGGTTTATTGCACCTGCCATGTTTAACAACCGCTACTTGAATTTGTTCTTTGAGCAGACTAAGATCTGAGTCTATTTATGCTGAGAAAAACACATGCACACACATTTAATTAAGACATGTTTGTATTAGGAAATTTCTGATTTACCCTTTTTCCTGCACCTTCAGGATTTGCTGGCTATTTTGATGCTGTTCTATACAAAGAAGTTCATCTCGGCATTGAACCGTCAACATCAACACCAAACATGTTTAGCTGGTGTGGATCCCTACTATCCTTTTCTTGTGCGGTTGATGCTTGTCACCCTATGTTTGCTTTTTCTTTCCAATTGTTAAAATGTTTTTATTTATTTTATATTTTCATGGTTATGCTACAAGTGGTAAACACATGAAGCAAAGCATGGCTAAAACTTATGTGGTAGTTATATGACTTACATTACATGCTGTTTATCATAGCTCAAACTTATGTGGTAGTTGTATGACTTACATGCTGTTTATCATCTAGATGAACCCGAAAATTATTGGTTTCTTGTATCTCTAAATCACTGCACTATTTGACCTGGTATGTTGTTGTACTCAGGTTTCCAATATTTTTCCCACTGAGGACACCCATTTCTCTACATCCTGGTTCTTCTCTTGAAGTACATTTTTGGCGTTGTTGCCGTCCTAGCAAGGTAACGATTAGTAAACCCTTAATAGACAATCCGTTATTGTTTACAAAGAATGTATAAATCTCAAGGCCATTATGCATGGGCAGAATCTTGAGCATATAATTAGTGTGTTTTGTGCATCTGTTCCTGAGTTTGTAGTTTTTGATGAATAATGAGCTCCTATGGAATGTGATGCAGGTTTGGTATGAATGGTCTGTGACATCGCCCTCCAGTTCACCCATTCACAACACCAATGGACGTTCATATTGGGTCGGGCTGTAGCGTCACTTGGTTTTATGTCTTGTTTGATACACGTGAGGATTGAAAGTCTGGTATTCCGATGCGTAAAACGCAAGCAGATTTGAGTGTTTGATTCATCTTAGAGGCGACTAAGGCGAGTGTCTAATATGCCTATGCCCCACCTAAAATTCATGGTGGTGAATTAGTTTGGGTGCCCCGTAGATGTGGGAAGAATTACACCCGGATGCATGCAGTGCTTGTCCCTGATGTGAGTTTGTATTGAATATATAAGGCAATAGAAATGTATATCTGTTGTTAGGATTCGAAATTTTGTTGTTCGACTCTATACAATAGTTGACGATATGAGTCACTGAAATCACTTGATTAGAGATAAAAGTGGATTAATTTATAAGTGTTTATAGTCTTCCCATCTTTTATACGCGCATGCCAGCAAACATTTGTGGGCATAGGCCTATGCGGGCAAATATTTGACGGCATAGATCTATCCCCGATCTTTGACAAATTGACAGGGTGACAAGGGAACCTTAGTTGATAACATCGTAACATAAAAGAAGAATGGTTTAATCTCTTGGTTTATTTTTGAAATCTGTTGATTAAACGTAAGATAAATATTATTATGGTTTAATCTCTTGATTTATTTTTGAAATCTGTTGATTAAACGTAAGATAAATATTATTATGTGGATGCCCTTGTAAATTTGCCCTCTCTCTAAGTCTAATATTGGTCAATGATGAAATAATCAGATAATTTAGGGCTATGTCCATGCAATTAGAAAATAATCAAATATATTAAAGATTAGCGGCTTTGAGTTTCAGAGTTTGGGTTATAAAATGGTAAACTCATCATTAACATTTTGTTAAAAAATGCAAGTGAAAAATAGAATATATGGGTGGAAATAACATTTATCTCGTGGTCTTAAGTTTGATTTCCCCATTTCATCCCAATCCTAACCCAACCCGAGACCCATCCCCCAACAACTGCCCAAATTCCAATCCCAACCCCACCTCCACCAGAGACCCATCCCCAGCTCATACGCATCCTTTTTTTTTTTTTTTTTTTTTTTTTTCTAATTTTTTTTTCTTCATTTATAATATATTTTTTTTAATTTTAATCCACGTGGCGTCTACATCAGCAATCTAACAAATGTTTTTTTACCAAACTTGACGGGATGACCAATAATGTCATAAAAAAAACATAAAAGATCAACGATGATAATTTGACAAACCTGAGGGCATCATTTGTGATAAAAAAACCTTTATAAATTCCAAAGCCTGTAAAGTTGGCCTCTTCTCGAAATTCCTTTCCAAACCTGAAAAGGTTTTAAAACAGAAAAAAAATACTAAGGTTATAAATCTGTATCTTTCCTCTCTGCTTGTGATACGAAGAGAGAGCGAGGGAATTTCAACAAACAGCGCCGTTAGCAAAATCCAGGTTCTGTTTGTTTCCCTGGAAATCAATTGCTTGCCCTTCTTCGTTTTGCGTTGGATTTGTATCCACCTGTTTTTGAATCTAGGGTTTCTGCGAGTTGATTTTAGTACCGATTGTGATTGAACAGTGATTTTGAAGAGCGAGATGTACAACGGAATAGGGTTACAAACTCCAAGGGGGTCTGGGACCAATGGTTACATACAGACCAACAAGTTCTTCATCAAATCGAGGACCGGAAAGGTCGCCGATTCTTCCAGAGGCTTTGACGACGACCAGGGCATGGGCGGCGTCATGAAGAGGGCCAACAAGGACATCCTCGAGCATGATCGCAAGCGCCAGATTCAGCTCAAGCTTGTGGTGCTCGAGGATAAGCTCACCGATCAGGGTTTTACAGATGCTGAGATCGCGGAGAAGCTCGAGGAGGCTCGGAAGACTCTCGAAGCCGCCGCTGCTTCCGAGGAGCTCGGTGGACCCACCGCCGTTGTGATTTCCGATAAGAAGTAATTTCTCTCTCTTTTTTGGTTAAAGTATGAAATGTTGAGAATTGCTTGCATATTTGAATAGTAATATCTTTATTTTTCTAATTATAGTAGTATATTTTGCTAGAATGTGATTAAAAGTTGGACATTGAAATGTGATATTTTGAATTTTTTGATTAAATTTATATTTTGTCACTCAACCAGGGTTTCAGATACACAGACCCACCAAATTGCTGCCAGGAAGGAGAAGCAAATGGAAACATTAAGAGCTGCTCTTGGACTAGCTTCATCTGAATTAATAGAAAAAGATACTGATGAGATTGATGATGGACTGAAAAGTAGTAGGAAGAATGGTCCAAATGATGATGGCAGGCCTCAGGAGAGAAGCGAGCATGCATTTTTGGACAGGGACCATTCGCGGAAGAAACATGGGGAGGAAAAGCAGAAAGCAGAAAAAGATGATAAGAAAAAGAGTTTGAAAGAATCTAGGCGGAACAAGAAGGAAGAAAGCAGGAAGAAAAGGCATAAGTATGATTCTTCTGATACCGATAACAGTGGTAGTCCTCCGAAAGCTGATAAAAAGAAGAAGCGCCATGGAACTAGCAGCAGTGATGAAGATGATTCTGAAGTTGATGTTGGCAAGAAGCACAAGGTTGCAAAGAAGCACAATAAAAGAAGAAATGAAAACACCGATGATTCTGATTCTGCCACCAGTGATGATGATGCGAAGGACAGTTCAAGAAAGAAAGTTGATAAGTTCAAAAAACCTCACAGGAGGCATGATTCCGATGAAGATGATTCAGAAGTTGATGGTAGAAAGAAGCAGAAGGTTGTAAAGAAGCATAATACGAGCAGAAAGAATGACACTGATGATTCTGATTCTGCTACCAGTGATGATGGTGCTGTGGGCAGATCCAGAAAGGAAGTTGAGAAATCCAAACAACCTCGTAGGAGGCATGATTCTGATGAAGATTCTGGTTCTGATAAAGACTTCTCGAAGAGTAGAGCTGAAAAGGAGAAACTACATGTGAAACCAAGCAGGCGGAATGATTCTGGGGATGAGTCTGATTCTGACAGCAGGATGGAAAGGAAAAAAAGTCAAGTTGAGAAGCAGCGGAATCAGCATGGTAGCCGAAAGGTAGAGCGAGATAATTTTGTCGTGGAGGATGACAACAAAGGCAACAATGTTAAAAGTGGAAAAAGCAGGAAAAATTATGATGTGGATGATGAATCTGACTATGCAAGGTCCAGAAAAAGTAGAGGTGCAATAACAGAAAAGAGTAGAGGAAGTGGCAGGATTGATACTGATGATGATGTGACTGTAGAACGTGAGGACAGAGTTCACAGCAAGGATAGTGAACCACAATGGGTTAGTAGGAGGGGTAATCAGGATTACGAAGAGCATGGAGGAGGTAGAAGCCGCAGCAAGGATGATCAGGAGCATAAGGGTAGAAAGCACGGAAGGGATGAAGAGGATCATGGAATACGTGGAAGACACAACAAGGAGGAAGAAAATAGGGGAAGGAAGCATGGAAGAGACGAAGAGGATCATGAATATAGAAAGCACAGAGAAAATCACGAAGAGGAGCGTGGAAATAGAAAGCTTGGGAAAATGGAGGAAGAACATGGAAACAAGGATATTGACAGGGATCAAGTCATGGATTACAAGAGAGCAAAATATGATGATTCTAGATCAAATGAGAGGAGGAGGCACGAAAATGACAAACACAACGAAGAAGATCCTAAATATAGAAGGCATGTAGAGGATGTTGAAGAGGAGCGTGGTAATAGAAGGCATGGAAAAATAGATGAAGAAAGGGGAAGTAAGGAGACTGAGAGGGAGAAGAGGAGGCACGGAAATGACAAACATAATGAAGAGGATCACAAATATAGAAGGCATGCAGAGGATATTGAAGAGGAGCGTGGAAATAGAAGGTACGGTAAAGTAGATGAAGAAAGGGGAAGTAAGGAGACTGAAAGGGTTAGGAGGAGGCATGAAAATGACAAACACAATGAAGATGATCGTATATATAGAAGGCATGGAGAGGATGTTGAAGAGGAGCGTGGAAATAGAAGGCATGGAAACATAGATGAAGAAGGGGGAAGTAAAGAGCCTGAGAGAGATAGGCACCTGGATTACAAGAGAGCAAGATATGATGATTCTAGAAGGCATGGAAACATAGATGAAGAAGGGGGAAGTAAGGAGACTGAGAGAGATAGGCACCTGGATTACAAGAGAGCAAGATATGATGATTCTAGATCAAGTGAGAGAAGAAGATATGAAAATGACAAACATAATGATGGTCGTTCCAGGAATCGAGACTGATTTATGGTAAGTTATACTTTTTTTTAAAATTCTTTACATGCATTGTTTGTTAACTGCTTTTGAATTTTTTGTTATGTTTAGGTCACATACAAACATCAAGATTGCATACCTTTTAATAAATGTCACTGAGTGCATGTTATCAGCCATCCATTTTGTTTTGTGTCATGGGTTCCCATGCTTTAGTTTCTATGTTTTTGGTTTATAAGAATTAAGGTTGTTGTAACTGTCGTCTTCATGCAGCTTCGTTTCTGCAAAACACTATTTTCTGTAAAGAGAGGAATAAACCTATCTGTTGAAAGCTGAAACATAGTGGTTTATATGCTTAGCAAAGTGTGGCATTAGAAGTGGCAGTTGGATATGTAGTGTCAAAATAGTCTCCTCTGAGTCACTCTTTGTAACTCATCCATGCACGCTCCCATTGTTTTCTGAATCAAGTGTTTTTTCATCGCAATATAACCTTCATTGTGGTTCTAACATAAAAATGTGACAGGTTTTATCATGTCTGTCAGAGTGTGCTGAACATAATCGACTGTCGAGAGCAGAACTGGTTGTGCCAGTTGTGCCGCTGGTGATGGAGGTGACATGTTAGTTTGACCAACCGTTGAGAGCTGAACTGGTTGTGCCGCCTGTTATGGAGTGGAATTTTAGTTTGGCCGAGTTTGTTGTATTGCATTTGGAGTTGTTATGTTTTCTTGGATCTGTATCAGATGATGCAACTTACCTGTAATACGGTTTTTAGGAACGCAGTTTGAGACCTAGTTTTTTGGTTTGCCATCAGATCCAGCCCTGGAATGCTGTGATTTTATTTTGCTATTTTCACGAGTCTTTGGCATGCCTCCTTCCCTGCAGCCAAGGGAGTCTTTGAGGAAGCGATGAGAAACGCAATGCTTTTAATCTATTTATTGTAAGAATCTGAAATTCGCTGTTGGACTATTATTTTATTAGCAGCAGGATGAATGTGTCATGGCATCTGCCAATGAAGTCACGGATTTGGTTACAATTGTAATTTTTCTTCTTTGTAAGGTGACAATGATAAAACCATGAAAATTAGAGATTGACAAATTTCCTTCTAATTTGAATGTCATAAATTGATGAACTAACAATGTTATCTCGTTACATCTTAAGATATACAGACGAAAGTGGCACAAAATTAAAAATTTACATCTCCTTTTGGTCGGGTATTTTAACACATTTTATGTATAATCGGGAATTTTAACACATTTTATGTTTATACGCAAAATTCTAGGACATCATCATAAGGATCAAGGATATTGTAGGGAGGCTTTAGTTTTAGACCTAAATTTAAGCTGCAAGTTAACAATTTCCTCCCCAAAAGAATGCCCGCAACTTGAAATAATGTCGCCGGAAAGTAGAGTTGAATGTTCAGATTGATGCAGAAGGGATTACTTTTCGTCGTAGGCTGGAAACTACGACTCCCCGTTCTGTCTTCTTTTGTTTTACTCATCTATCTCTGTTTGCAGAAATGGATGGAAGATCATCCAACTGCTTGCTTATCAACAACCCATTTGCTGTAATCTTGTAGTAGTTGCTGCAGAAGCAATGGCACCAGCCTATCCACTAAGGCTTGCATCATTCTGCACGTCATCACACTTGCACAGTTTGAATTCATCTCTGCCCAAACACAATATAAAGCTCTAAAGAAAGAAACAAATCTTCAAGTACTTACAAATTTCCAGGACGCTCAACAGCTGATACTGGCATCATGGTGAAAGGGCGTGTATAAATCTGCACATAACATCATGCTATTGAAATATTATTGAAATCCTATATTCCAGTTCAATTATGCAAGTAGAAACTTGAAACAGCTGCTAATGACAGGTGAAAATGGCATGTATCGGCTATTGCGTCGAAAGAGAAAAAGATAAAGAGAATGAAGGATAATGCAAGCGAAATTTTAACAACCTCAAGAGTGAGTTTTAGCTTCACATCAACCTCCAAAAAAGATTCAGAGCCATTTGTATCCCACGACATGTGATTTCTCATGAATGCTGTAAATAGAGACCACAAGATTAGAAGACGCTTGATATACTTTTTCAAAGAAATACATGAAGAGCCTTGCAGCCAGGCCCTTAGAATAAGGGCTTTCAACAATAAATGAGCATTGGTGACCTTACAAGTCTTTCTTCCTTCGAAAGTGTAAATTCGATATTCCCATGGACTAAATACTTACTCTTCTAAAAGTTACAAGACTCTCACCCAATCTTTATTCACCTGAAAAATGGCTGTTTTGGCGTTCCACGGCTTCTGAACCCTCAAACTGCAAATAAAATTTGTAATAAGCCATCAAATGCATCCTCATTTTTCAGTGTTACAAGTTCACTTTTATATGTAAACATTTATGGGATTTGAAACTCACCCTGCAAGAAAGCATCTCAACTATACAATCTTCATTTGTTGGGGTCACTCTCAAGTCCAGCACAGGAGCAGCTTCAAAATTCAAAAGCTGAAGCTTTGGCAGGGTGCATCTGCACAGAAAAAGGGCATTGTTTTTTCCTATCTTAGACACACTTTTGAAGTTTCAAGTGAACATGGAAGAAGTCAAGCACAAAAGGGTTCCAAGGGAATGACCTGTAAGTATCAGTATCAAGGGATTCAAAGCTTTTTAAGGCTCTGGTGTTAAGCATGGCTTCAATTCCTGATTGGTGGCTGAGAAACTCACTAATGTGAAAAGTCTTGCCACCAGAGCTATCATCATGATTTGGCAGCTTAATTCTTTCCTTCTTTGCAGCACACAAATTTGCTTTCTTTGCAGTTGACTCTGAACTTAAGCTGGTTGCTTTAGTTACCTTTATCACTTCAATTTTCTTCCTGAAATATAAAAGCAAAGATTTCTTAACCATTGAATGATCACTGCTAACTTTTCTTAGATGGGTCAAGATAAAATTGCTAATTGCAATACAAAATTAGAAAAAAGAACCTGGGGTTGAAGATTGGCATATGACAGGATGGGAATGAGGCACACCCATGTACTTGTTCATGCCATTTGATAGCTAGTGTCTTCATTATGCTGCAAAATGATATTTTAAGATGCAGGAAAGCACACAAAGAAATTTAAACTATGAACTGTTGGAAAGGAAGAGATCAAAACCCTTAGCAAATCAAATTGTCTGCAAGCCTTGTTTTATTATTTTCATATTTCTGTATGGTTGAGGAGAATAGTGGGAACAGAGAGGGGAAGAAAATTCACCAGTTCTGGTTCTTCAAATTTCTTTTGGTTTTGTCCCGAAAATAAAAAAAGTTTTCTTTTGGTTTTGAGTTGGAAGAGGATAGTGGTTTTAATGTGCGGGTCGAATATTAAATGTCACTGAGAGTTGAGGAGGGGATTCAGATTTGATTTGAGATAAGATATATGATCATGAAAAGAAAAGACATGACAACTCAGCAGCTCTCAATGTCTCTCAGTCTCAACCCACAGCCACTGCAAAAATACAATTTTGCCCATGCCACCGTTGTGACTATTATTTACCATTACCACTTCTTCCTTTTATTTAATTAATACAAGTAATAGTCTAAATTATTATTTATTCTATGCTCGTTAGTGAAAAATAAACAACTTTGCATCTTGATTTATAATAACTCAAGAGAAGATTTCTGGTAATTTATCGAAAGAAAAAAACAAACGAGAAACGAGAAGATTTCTAATACATGGTCATTACACTTCTCTCATTACACTTCCAACACCAACCTCTAGCATATTTGCAAGGAAATAGTTCCTATCAAATCAATGAACACTCTAGGGCTTGAGATATTTCAGATATGTGGAATATTACATTCCTCAAAAACAAAAAATGTCTATATAATCTAAACTCCCAACCTAAACAAAATGTGAATAAAAAATGGGGAAAACACCAGAGATGCAGATAAATATTGCTGTAGGAATGTCTCAGTCCCAGGCTTCAAAACCTAATTCATCAAAATAATTAAACTA
This sequence comes from Prunus avium, assembly GCF_002207925.1. The sequence goes on from NW_018923727.1 coordinate 29,062, forward strand.
AGCCTTCTGAATCACCCTTAGCTTAGCACTTCTGGAACGGCTATTCAGGCTCTCTTCCTTTTCAGATGGTGTAATTGGTCTCTTAGTGAGAATTGTTCCTCTCAAGCCTTGTACCATTTGTTTGATCCACGCTTCACTTTCATCAATGTCATTCTTGATCTTTCTCAAATCTTTCATCCGCGCTTCTTCTTCATTCATATCAATATCCCCATCTCCGTCTTTGACATTGATGATGTCCAGAAATGTTTGTTTCACAATTCTGTCTTCCAAACTATGGAAAGAGATGACCGCTAGCCTACCACCAGGTGCAAGGCAGTCAAAACAAGCATAAAGAGAATCCTCCAGAGTCTTCAGTTCATCGTTGACAGCTATCCTTAGAGCTTGAAAGACCCTTGTAGCTGTCTTAATCCAACCTTGCCTTCCTTCTGTTGCAATTGAATTCGATTTTAGTAATTGAAACTTTTTTTGCATAGCCATGACCAAAACAAGCAAAGGTACTATAATTTTGACAGAAATATACAATGCAAGGCCAAAGTAGAACCACAACAGAGAACAAGAGGATACCTACCTCGACTCAGAGGAGTCACACTTTTTATAAGATCTACTAGATCACCAGTGGAATGCAATCCACCATTCAATCGGGCTTTAACAATTCTATTTTGAAGAGAGTACCAGTTACTTTCTTCCCCATACTCTCGCAGGATGCGCCCTACCTCAGTCTCTGGCCAAGAGTTTAAAATGTCTTCAGCTTTCAGACTTGCCTGTCATAGCCCTACTCCAATCAATTAAATGAAACAAACATTTAAAATGATGATGCAACCAGTAAAACATAGGAATCATGTATGTCATTCTGCCTAGAAACTGTTCATTCACCCTACAATATCACCTAAAACTACAATGAACCACAGACATTGTTGGCAGAGGGCTTTAATTTCGAAAAGAAAATAGATAACTAAGCCTGGTTCTAGAAGTCAAGCGTCATGGGTGCATAAAAGTTATAACAAGGGGATCATAATTGGGGCCATTCAAATCTTTTCAACCCCACATGAGCCCATAATAGGCACGTCCAGCAGTCCATCCTCAACTGTGTCCTAAATATTAAATCCTCATGAATGTCATGGCACATCCAATCCTCATACTTATGTAAAATATCGTCAAGGGCAGCAATTTGCTGCTTGTACATGCATGTGGCGTAACTGTAGCCTCACCATATGCTTCTGATGAGAAGTGATTACAGCCTAAACATCAGTATAATTGGCATCACATTTGAGTTAATTCACTGACGCGAGCAACCCTGATGGACAAGTATAGAGAGAACGGCATTAAAGACTCCCAGATGGAGTCCATCTAAAGAAATAATTATCACCATAAACATTGCAACAAAAACTAGATTGACTCAATAAGATGAACAACAGTCTATAACAAAGTTCTACCAGCTAAAAGACTTCAAAATGGAGAAACCAGGCAGCCTACACTTGCACACTCAAATTTTTTATATGCATAATTAGAGAACAAAAAAAAAAAAAAAACTTTTTCCCAGTCTCCATTAGATATAAGAATGTCGAAACATCTGTTACCTGAGGATCCATTCGCATATCAAGAGGACCATTAGCAAGCACACTGAACCCTCTTTCAGGATCGTTCACTTGCATTGATGACATTCCCAAGTCCATTAAAATCCCATCAATCCCAGTGTCAAGGAGTGTCTCATCCACATCGCAAAGCAGAGACTTAACATATCTGAAATTCTCCAGAAAGGTGGAAGCTTTGAGGGTCGAAGAAGTTGGGTTATGCAAAACAGAGTTGATCCGAGCTCGAGCCTTCTCAAGCGCCACAGGATCAACATCAAGTCCTACATACACTTCCATTTCTGGATGGCCTTCAATTATCTGCAAGTAATTAACAATAAATCCAAAAACTCAACTCACAAAAACTTCAAATGAAGAGAGATGAAGAGTGATTACTGACCGCAGAGGAATGCCCAGCAGCTCCAACCGTACAGTCGACGAAGTACCGGAGCTGTTTGGATGCCGAGAAAACATCCAAAACTTCACCAAGCATGACTGGAATGTGGGTGGCAGTATCTCCATAACGTTTAATGGTTTCCAATTTGAACTCTCTATCAGAACGCGTTCTCCTCTTTTCTTTTATCACCACTCTCTGCTTCAGCTTCTGCTTCTCCTTCTCCTTCTTCTTCTTGCTTGTGGTGCTGCAGTTGCTGCTGATGCTAGAGGCGGTTGTGAGGCTTCGCAGACGGAATGATAACGAGGAAAAAGAGAAGAGCTTTGAGGCTGATGTCGATGCTATTGCCATTTGTTTCTTCCAAATCTATAGCCACACTGATGTGGTTTTGATTTTAATTTTTGAAGCCCTAAAGTGGGATGCTGGGTTGGCCCAAACTCCAAACTCCACTACCCAAAAATCAAAATCAAAATTTCAAACCTTTAAGGGAAAATTTTACGAATTACACATGAAAAGAAAATTTAGGCCTTGTTGTACAGCGCCGCTTGAAAAGAATATTTAAGCAACGTGCTATTTATGAACAGGCGCATTAGTCATTTGATTTTAAAATTTGACATTTTGGAGTTAGAATTTGAATTGGGGTTTATGGGAATGAATTTTGGCATTTTTGGGTTTTGAGTTTGGATTTGAACATCTTTTAGTTAGAGTTTGGCTTGGGGTTTCGTGTGTGAATTTGGGCTTTTGAGTTTAGAATTTAGCATTATAGAGTTAGAGTTTAGATTGGGGTTTCGGTTATGATTTTGACATTTTAGTGTGTCGAGTTTGGATTATGGCATTTTGAAGTTAGAGTTTGGATGAGGGTTTTGGGTATAAACTTTGGAGTTTTGAGTTTGGATTGGGGTTTTGGGAATGAATTTTGGCATTTTTGTAGGTTTGTGAGTTTAAATTGTATATGAATTTTGGCTTTTTGTGGTTTTAAATTTTGAGTTTAGATTGGATTTTGGGGTAGGAATTTTGGAGTTTGGATATAAATTTTAGCATTTTGGGGTATTGAGTTTGGATTAGGGTTTCGAGTACGAATTTTGACGTTTTGGGGTTTAGAGTTTGGATTAGGATTTCGTGTATGAATTTTTGCATTTTTGGTTTAGATTGAGATTTCAGGTATGAATTTGATGTTTTATTGAGTTTTGAGATACAAATAATTGATGGAATCCTAGGTTTAATCCGAAGTATCTCACAACCTACATAGACCACGGAGGAAGGGTTGGGAGATACGCTCATTGAATTAACTATTAGCAGAAATTTTGCATTTGCATTAATGTGATGATGGAAAATAAGCAAAGCTTTGCTCTTTGCTTATTGCAGATAGAGGTTGGAAAGTCTATTTCACAGCCCACCGTTTGATTAGGTCTAAAGCTAATCTTTGGTATGTCAACTGTCAAGCCGCCAAAAGCAGTTGACGACGGAGAGAGATAGGTGGCGGCATAGCTACTTTCATCCCCTACCCATTTGTCATCTCCTTTAATATTACAATATTATTATTAACATTATTAAATAAATTATATGAGGATGATGGAAATATATGGTCTGCCTGAGCTGTTAGCATGTTGCCCTGCTCATAAACCATTTTCTTCTTTTTGACTGACTGCTTTAGTTTTAAATTCATCACTCTTTATAATCCCATTGCTTTCTTTATTTATTTTTCCTTTTTTATTCTATGTCCACTGCTTGTTGCTTTAATCATGAAAACAAACTAGGTCCACATTCTCTCTCTCTATCTCTCTCTCTCTCTCTCTCTCTCCTTCCTTTTTAAAGTTGATCATTTAGGTCTAAAAACAGGTTTGGTTGTTGTTGGTATTGGTGCAAGTAAGTAGTGATGTCGACAACAATGGATAAGCAAGTAGAAGCAAACCCATCATCATCACCATCACCATCATCATCTCCAGGAAGAGGAAGAGAAGAAGGACTGAAGAGAGAAGAAGAAGATCATGAAGGTGAAGGAGGAGGAGGAGGAGTGGCTCTTCATTTTGAGGACAGAGCAAGAGCAGCCCAATATCCCACTTTCATAGGGAAGCATAAACTGGCAGCTTCTATATCCCATCTCCATAACCAAATCGACTTCATCCAGGTCGGTCTTGCATTTCATTCTTCTTGTGTATACCATAATTGCTAGAAAAACCAATAATTTATCACTAAAAACAAAAGTTATGACTTGTGATGCAGAAAGAGCTGACCCAACTTGAGACAGTAGGTGAATCCTCCATTGTCTGCAAAGAGTAAGCAAAATCCAATGTTAATCTGTTTTATCAAACTTCAATCCAACCCAACATCACTTTTTTTCTTTTATTTATTTATTTAATTTTTAATTTTATAAATGTTTATGGTGAATCTCATACAGGCTCATTGCCAGCGTTGAATCCAGTTCTGATCCCTTGCTTCCATGGTAAGAGATAATTATAATTCCCACCATGTCCCTTCTTTCTTTGTTGTTGTTTAAGGACTTTTTCTTTTCTATCTTAATCTTGACTGGGATGGAATATTTTTTGTACACACAGGACTAAAGGTCCAGCTGATGTAGGGTGGGATAGGTGGTTCAGAGGAGCTCACAACTCAAGAAGTCACAATCGCTGGATCTAAAAACTTGTTCACTTTCTTCAAAATCAGTGTTTTCTTTCTTTTATGCATTATCTTCAGGCAGGGGAAAATAGGAGGTTCTGTTTTTGGTGCACTTTCTTTGACCATGATTCGAAGAACTTATTGGGAACAACATAATTGGCATACAGACAAGCAAACATAGAAAATTACAAGAAAAATCGTTTGGGATATGCCCCTTTGAGCATCTGTAATATCATCGTACTTACTTTTTCGATTTGGTTTTTGAATTTTTTTTATTTTTGGTCACAACTTGTCTTTGCTTGCTAAAGAGGCCTCAGTAATTAGAAATTTTATTTCAATTATTTTTCTTATTGCCGCAATAGTGCATCAATCCACAAGATTGATTTCATCTACTTTCCCGTGACGAAGTAACATTTGAAGCAGAGGAAATAACACATGAAACTCGCTTTATTAACACTTCACAAAACCTACTTGTACAATGACTAGCCGCAGAAGCTATTAGCTATGTGAGAAAACATCACACTCAAAACAATTTTGACAAATCTACATTCAAGACAACACATGCCATGATACTTAACATTGTTTGGCATATATAACAGGCACGGTAACATCCTTATGAACAGAAAAATGACCACCTGGTTAGAACCAAAACATTCGACCAGGACACGGCACGCATCACATTTCCTTTTCCGATGTGCCAGCGAGCATGGCAGCATATGGCAAAATGTCTTCAAAGGCAAGGGACAGGGTAACCTACATTACACACGGGACCAGCCTTCAGGAAGCCCACAATTACTAGGTTCAACTGCTTCTGGAACAAAGACAAGAGTGAGAAGGGTCAAAATAAAAAATGATTTCCCAAACAAATCCTGAAAATCAGCGGGAGCATTTATCCATTTTTAATTGAAGTAAAATTAAAATGGAAAAAAAAACTCATAAAACATAATTTACCTAAATAAGGGAAAAGGAATCAGAAGAGAAAGAATGTACAAGATAAGGTTAAGAAGAGGGGGGAAAAAAAACAAACCAAAAGAGGAAAAGGTAACACAGAAGATTCAGCAAGCTAGTTTATGGAACAAAAAGAAAGTAGTTGGACAGTACAATTGCAACTAACCTCAAAAATGCAGGTCTTCAGAATGCAGGTTGAAGTTTAAAAATATTCAAGTCACCTCCCCTCTATCAATATCTACAAAAACATGCATATTACATTCAAATATTAAATAGCAAAAGCAAGCATCTTATACAACTTGCGATGAAACATTTGCTGTCAAAAGCGTCCCACGAAACCCCTCTTCAGTGTGTTGCACATCCATTTTCTGGTCAGATAGCTCATCTGTATAAAAAAAATTTAAAATGCATGTTAAGGTTATTGAAATTGGCCAATGCATTACAATCAGACCAACTACAAACATTTCCTAAGCACCATATTTTAAAGAATGTCCAAATAACTAACAACATGAAATTACCAGCAATATCTCGGTTCTCATGGATTTCTGAATCGTTCACCCAAAGCTTATCCCCAGGGAATATATTCACGTCCGCAAGAGTAGCAACTTCATCATCAATTATCCGAGTACCTTTGTGAAGTACCTGGTTTTCCTTAACAACCTGCATAATGTAAAACAGTAATCAGATGCCAACAGGAACAAAACAATTTTAACTCATAGTTAATTTATATATTGAAAACAACAGGGGCACAACACGAGAGTGCCACCTTAAAAGGACAAGTTGTGAAATGAAACCACGATACTTTCAATCTTGGAAAGATGGATGTGTAAACCAACAAAAAGTGTACATAGCACTTCTGTTTGTGCATGTGTGCATTAGTGTGTATGCTCGCATGTATGTGTTAGCTTCAAGTAGCATACCCCAAAAGATTCCCATATCATCATTTTTAACTGGTATATGGTTGTGGAACCAGAGACTTTCAAGCTTATCTGATCCCCAGTCTTTGTCTTCCGAGAGCGCTTGGAAACTCGGCGATCTGGATCAAAATTTGTTTCAGATGGTTTTAGAATGGATTTTGGAGCTTCCTTGCCATGTATAAAGTACACATATATGTCCTCATTGCAGTAGTCAAGCTTCCGCATTAGTTCCCTGCTTTCTCTTTCTCCAATGCAATCCTCACATATCTAGGAAAATTGAGACACCTAATCAGAAGAACAACTTTAAAAATGCTCCTTGTAACTTGCAAATTTTGATGTAATCCACACTCAAAATTTGTAAAATTTGTAGATTTTTTGTGTGAACAATCTAGCAAATGTTGCTGGCACTTAAATTCTGCATAATAACAAAACTGATTACTAAAAGATAGACAGGGAGAGACAGAGAGAACTAATTCCACAAGGCAACTTAAGCTACTACTTTCCATAAGTTAACTGGAGTAACCAATTATCCTACCAGAAGACAACAGATCCGAAGATTCCAGAGATTGGAGCTCCTAATGTAGACAAATTCTACTTTAAAAACGAACAGGCAAAACAAGTTTCCTCCGCTATGCATGACAAGAAAAGAGAAAATAAAAAAAGGTAAGCCTTTACCTCAGGACAAGTCCTAATCAGGAGTTGTCTAGACTCAACTTCACCATTTACTGGATTTGGAGTACTCAGATCCTCCTCACACATTGGCATCTCTTCGCAGGACCCTGCCAAATTATTTCCTTCAGTTTTACTTAACTCAATTTCAGCAGATATGCCCTTCTCCTGGACACCACCCCATTCCTCACAAAAGGATTTCCAGTCACTCTCAGGAATGATTATTAACCCATCCACCTAGAATCCACAGAGAAAAAAGAAGCAAGAATTCCAACATTAGAGCATTCACACAAGATTAATCAAAAAAGAAAGCTGCAAGTTTACCATTCAAGATGGCCTCTCTCTCTCTCTCTCTCTCTCTCTCTCTCTCACACACACACACACACACACACACACACACACACACATTTATTCTTACTTACAGGGGGAGACTTCTGGGAAATTAAGCCACGTTTAGAGACCAGATCAACAGGCCTTTCTAGAAGTCGTGAATGCTGAAAGAAAGCAAGAGGAAGGTTAAAATAATTTCATAACACTAATAACTGAATAAAAAGAAGGCAGATTGAACATGGACCAGAATAGTTCTCAAATGCGCAACAAAACTTTTAGTTCAAATAATCAGTCCATAACTTGATGCCAGGATTCCTCAACTTGTTGAATTGGGACCAATGGTAAGTTTGTCTGACTTATGAGTATGGTTAAAGTAAAAAACATGCATATCGCCATTTATGGTCTACCAGAGGTGCCGGATATTCAACAGAATCACTGAGCAGAAAAGTTGCAAGTTACCTTTTCACACTTCAGCAAATCCATGATGCCCTCTAATGTTTCAGGTTTCTCCACTGAGGAAACATTCTTGCCACTTGCAGTAATGTAGTTTTTCCACTTCGAAAGCCAAGAAGAGGGTATCAAGTAATACTTGCAATCCAGAGAAAGTGACACAGTTTTCCCTGTAAGTAATTTCTCATGAGTCTGGCGCTGTTTGAGCCTCACCACTCTGCAGCACAAATACTGGTTAACGCAATTACAGATGCTTATCAGTCTGCTAGGAGTAAAAGTTTAAATTACCTCAAAGAATCCTCCATGCATGCAACTTCAGATAGTTCATCACTGCATTGGGAACACTGTGCAGAGTCTAAAGGAAACGTTGAACAACCCAAGTGATCATCAGGCTTTACTGCAAAAGCATCTTCATAAAGGAAGAGCCAGAGATTCTCGGGAACAAGCAATCTCTTAGCACCAGTGGCTTGGTCAGGCATAAGTTGCCCATGAGGACACCTAATTGAAGCTGTTGGTCCTGCATCAGCTTCTGATGGAGCATCAAGAATTTTTCTTTTAAGCCACTGTTGTAACCTACAAATAGAAACTAACTAGAATTACTATAGAAAAAGAAAATGTGATGCAGCAGAAGATTGAAGAGGTCTGAAGGAAGGATAAAAAGCAACAGAATAGTTTGCAGCCATACCATGCTTTAGAAACAAAATATTCTCCATCTGAACACCTCCCTGCAAGTGCATCCTCAGCAACTTGCTTCATGAGTATTCTCCTATCCCTATAGCTGTCAGCACATACTACATTTCGAGCCCCCTCAGTAAGGCAAACCAGGCAGTAGGCATCAGAGGCCAGTATTGGGCCCCCTTTATACTGAAATTACCAACATTCGGTTAAAAAGGAAGTAAAACACATAGTGCAACAGAAGAAAAACAGAGACATGGAAAAGATAAAACAAGCAAACGAACATTTGACAGCATCAACACATAAGAAACCAGAAAAAGACATCAGGTTCATCACATATAGCATCAAGATGCAATTTTCGGCTGTATGTAACCACAAACAAAATACAACATTCACACAGTATTAAGTGAGTCCAAAATACTCAAGCAAATACCTTAGAGAACAACTTGGTCCATGCTTTAGCTGACAACCGCTTTATGGAGCCAACCTTTGATGCTGGAACTTTTTCATGTGAACATAGGATGGATGTGTTGTCAAGAACACTGCAAGTGATTACTGTGTAAGCCCAGAAAAATATGCAAAACAGAGACCCTGACATTGTATTTCCAGCAGAAAGAAAGTTAAGAACTAGAAATATAAACAAAGACAGCAAGAATGTCCTTACGGTGAAATCATGTTATCAGCCCACTGACGGAGCCAGTCTGTTGAAATCCAGAAAAAGGATTCCTCCAAAGATCGAACAGGCGCTTCAGACAAAATTGAACGCACTTCCTGTCTCCGCTCTGTGATATGATTCATCTCTTCTTCTTTTTTAAATTTGTATTTTTGGCAAGCATCAAGATATGACGCATTAAAGTTTTTAATCTCTTCACAAAGATGAGATGGAAGAGAACTACAAACAATATCACCTTCTATCTTCCTATCATTGGCATTAAACTCTACATTCACTTTCTCATCATCCTTTCGGCAACGCCTGAGATTATACATCAGCATATATGCATCACTAGATGAAAACGTCTCCACATGACCAGAAATAGATTCCGTAGGTTGTTGATGACTGACATCCACAATATCACCATTCGAAACAGCATTAATTTGTCCTGTGCGAGATGGATGAACTGATTCAGGTTTAACATTAACAGGCTTGGTATTGGAACCTGAAGTGCCTTCTCCAAATGGGTGAGAACCTAAATTTGAAACATGCTCATCATCAAATTCCCACCATTGTCCTGCCTTCTCATCCTTGATATGCGCTACATAGTGGCCACTGTTAACTGCAGTCCCCTTGTGAATCAGCACGGCTGACAAGTCATATATTGATTCAAGCTGAGAAGGCTCAGATAGCCTCTGCCTCATATCAAGTACTCCAGGAAAAACAAATGCAGAAGTAATTTTCTTCTTTGTTGTCGTCTACTGACACAAATCAATAGAGAAGAAAATATTAAAATAACTAATAACCACAAGCCAATCACCACAACTTCTATAACTAACCATATAACCAACAAGTGTACAACCTCTAATCTGCATCAATATCAAGCATGTGTATTACATAAAACATAGCTTAGATGGCTTTTCTGTGCTCATCAACAAGTTAAATGGAAACTCTACATTCTCAAGAATATCATAACTACCTTTGGAAGGAAAACACAACGCTTAAGCTGAAAATTCAGAACATCAGGCAATGTCCGCAACTTGATGCTTCGGGTAGCATCAACTCTTGTTTTACACGACTCACAAAAATATTGATTCTCTCCATGAAGCTCTTCAACGCTAAGATAATCATCTAAACTCTCATCCAAACTTTTCAAACCCTTCACATTCAACTCCAGCTCATAGAAATCCTCCATGTTGGAAGAAGCTTCAGAGTCCTTTCCACATTGTGAGCACCTACATACATGCAAGGATAAAATAATAGCCATGTGAGATCAGCTGAAGGAATAACTGTGGAGTCACTTTTATATGAAAAAGCAAATGTACTCAAACATTTGCTGCCGGGGCACAAACATAATGACAAAAATAATCCAAATGAAAAAAATGAAAAAAAAGAAGCACAGCTAAAGACTTCAAAAGTTACAAATGACGGAAATATTAAACAAACTTCAGAAGTATTTCTAATGCCACACCAGTCACTAAGAGGACCAAGAACTTTATAAGTCCATCTAGAGAAATATGAACATTACAAATCTCATTCACAATTCTTTTACCAAAAAAATAAAAAAAAAGGGAATAAATAGTTTTCTAATGGAGGGGAAGTATTTACTTTTTTTTTTTAAAAGGCTAACATCAACAAGAAAATGGCAAGAACGCATTAGGAAAAAAACCGCTAATCAGTCAATAATCATTTGACAATTTTCATTTCCACTGTTATTGGCTCCCTTGTGTATCACTTTCATTGGTATCTTGATCCCATTAAATTTTTTAAAGACAGGTTGGATAATTTACATCATTCTATGAACTCAGTCACTACCTATCCAAACGAAATAAGAAGACACCACAATGTTTGTGTGACATTTTAAACAATTGACAAACATCAATTGGTAATCCCCATAATGCAAAAAGAACATAAAAATAACACAGAGAAAGGCCTTATCTGAAAGAAGTATAATTCTACTCCAATCAGATTTGGTTTTACCTGGTAACGTGTGATACACTTCCACGAAAAAGATCTTGAACAATAGATTTTGCCTTTGTAACTTTAGAGGTGCTCAGACAACGTTCAAGTAAAGAAAGAAGTAACGTTAGAAACTCATGACTGTCCTGTTGAACTCCATTATCTAACTCCAGCGTTTTTACAAATGGAGATGAGTCTATGAAAGCCATTTTACTAGCATGCAACTGTGCAAAAAGCCGAGAAAGTTGATTCAACACTGGCTGTCGTTCCAAAACCTCAGGTTCAACCAAGAAGATACCTTCACGGAAGGATTTATTCATGTACAAACATTGAAGTATGCTGTTAGCATAACATGTTGCACCAAGATTTGTGAGGCCTGCAGGAGAATCAGCAGAAGGACGAAGATCCTGAGAAGGGTCTGGGCCAAGATTTTGCATAATCTCTGATGTCTTCTGCCATAGGCCAGATTTCCGACTTCCATTAGGAGGTGGAATTAGCCCACAAAAGCAATTTGGGTTATCTTTAGTATTCACACGGCAACCTTGACAAACTGGCTTTGAAATTTTATATAGCGTATTTATATCCTCATTTGTTACTTCACCTGTTGCATGTATTTTCCTACACAATACCAACCATAATGTGAGCCAACACATAACAAAGGTGCACATCAAGCAACAGAAATAACTTCTTTTACATAAACCAAAAAAACTTTCTACCTCAATATTTCAGAAGTGGTGTCAACATTATCCCCTTGTCTATTTCTTTTATTTTTACTGCGTGTACTTGGTCGGCTCATTTTAACCACCGACCAACCCTGCAATGGGCATGAATGCAAAACATGAATTCTTCAAAATTTTACAAAGGATATGTGCACACAAACACAGAGAGAGAGAGAGAGAGAGAGAGAGAGAGAGAATCTAGAATTACAGTCACAAACTATACTCTCTAAAATCATTTTACAATGATCTTTTTTGCAATAGGTTGTAGTCAAAGTGTACAAGCAGTTTATATACTAGCCCAATGCGTTCCATATCACCGCTGTGGGATACTGGGTTTAAGGGTCATTAGAAAACTAATTTTTAAGTGTTAATGGCTCCATGTCTATTTATTTTTATAATTTTCGGAATCTTTGGAGAAATACAGTTTTTGATACTCTCAGATAAAGCATGTCCTTGTACCTTGTTTGTCACAACACAACGGAAGCTTGCATTCTGATAAAATTCAGATGCAAAGACTTCCATCGTGCATTCTCAAAGCTAGTCACGAATACATAATAAGCAAATGAAAATAAAATGATCTTCAAGCAGCAGTTTCCAGAAAGAAAAAGGAACAAACAAAACGAAATTAACAGAAAGAAAAAATAACCCTAGAAACTACAAGAACGACAAAAACAACCTGATCGAAACCAACAACAAAAAAAGTAATCAAATCACAATATCCAAGCATGTTAAAGCAGAAGAAAATTAGAAAAAAAAAACATATAATCAATAGAGAAATAGCTCAAGAGGTACCTGGTTCTGAGGTTTGAGGAGCAGAGGAGGAAGAGGAAGGTGGACCCTTGGAGCTGGAGCTTGGAGGAAGATGAAAGAGACGAGCCTTTGGTGAGAAATTGAGGAATAAAAATAAAAATATATGATTTTGGGGTTTTTTTTTAGGTCAGCGTGCGAGGAATGGCTTCGATTTTGGTAACACAAAACTTGGTCTTGTTTGTTTTTTTCCTAATTTATTTTTATAAAATAAATAAAATTAAAAATGGTTGGAAAAGAGAGGGTTGAGCCACGCAGGGAAGGAGAGGGAGGAGCCGGACAGACAGACAGACGGACAGAATTTTTTTTTTTTTTTTTGGGGGCTTTGAATGAGAGTCGAGCACGGGGGCTGGTCAAGATCCAGTCAGAATCTGAGATGACTTTTACAGTCTCACATCAGTTGAAATTACCGCTCTATTATTAACCATCCACCTCAGTCCAAGTGTCATCAAATGAGTGGAATGAGGTAAGAGTTTTTTTTTGGGTAAAAAATGAGGTGAGACTACGTAGTTAAAAGGAAAAACCTCTATTTCATAAAATAAAATAAAAAATAAAAAAACCTCAATATTTTTTTACTAAGAAAATGAATCAATCATGTTTAATGTTTGTCAAGAGGACTAGTCTAATGAAAAAGAGTTTTGACTTGCAAATTAGAGGTTTTAAGTTTGAACCTTTATGACATCTTGGTTGTATGTGTGAAAAACTCCACATTCTTGTAAAAAAAAAAAAAAAAAATTTCCAACCAGCCCCGGTAACCCATTAAAGACCCAACAAAAGAATAACCCGTCCAAGAAATATTGAGGATCTAATTTCATATGGTTTCTCCAAGAAATATTGAGGATCTAATTTCATATGGTTTCTCTTATGATATCCCGTCGATCATTTTCGTTCCTAACCAAATTTGCTAAATTTTTTTTTTTCCTCCTCTCCTTTATTATTTTGAACAAAGAAGTATGAGAACTCCACAGTTTAGATTCCACTTGTATAAAAAAATAAAAATTACAACTCAAAATATGAAAAATATAAAAAATGACCGCAGCAAAGACTCCCTTTGGACCATTTGCACTACAGCAGTTAAGTTTCAGCTTTCCCAATCTGGAAAGGTATTTGGACCAGCTCCAACAATTGAACCAGAAGAGAAAAACTCACAAGATGTACAAGATTACAATCAATCCATGTATTCTATGATCATAAAGCCCCAAAAGTTTATCGGCAAGGCAACTCAACATATTCTTGTACACGACCACGCATATAGGCAAACCCGTAAATTCATCCAACAGAAAATAAACCCCATACCTACAAGCGAAGGGAAAAGAAGGCCTAATTGAGGAAAAGAACATCTTAACCCTACTCATGTTTTTCTAAACTAACTGTATCGCCGGACGCAGGCTTTTCGGTTTCTTCCTCAATCTCTGAACCAGCTCTAACAGGGCTGGTACTTGTGAGTACACTGTCATCCAAAGGGTCACCAGCGTGGTTTGTTGCCTCACTGCTGACCCCTGCTCTCAAAGAGCTCAAACTAGGGGTGATAGGCGTGTTAGAACCAGAAACATGCCCTTCCAAATGTTTTGGCTGATTTAGGGCGTGACAGTGCGGGCAATAATAAGTGATGTATGGGAAATCCTCCTTCTTAGCAAGCCCTGCATAGAGACAAAAAAAGTATGAGATCATTATTTCAACCACAAGAAAGAAAGAAAACAACTGGTAGTGAGGAAAGTGCATGAGTGTGCACCATAATCAGGCCTTTCCTTCACTTGCTTCTATGAAAACATGAAAAAGCAACAGTGCCTACTCAGGATGCAGAAAACCTACCATTGTGCATATGACAGTTGCCACATATGAGCGCATAAGACTGTGTTGGATCCTCACCCACAAGTAATGCTGCAATCCGAGCAATCCATCCTCCATCCTGTGGGGATGCTCCCTGAGGACTATGATGACTAACAATCAGTTGACTATGCTCAGAAGCCTGATGACCGTCAGACCTTGCAGAATGAGGTGCCTCCTCTTCAGGAATAGTCAATGGGACACTCCCTGTACTATTAGATCTGGTGTGTACTGGTTTACGGTTTCGAAGTTCACCAGAATGGACAAGTTCAACATCATAGCTTTTCCCTGTTGAGGCATTAATCTCAGATTCATCTCCCACGTAGAATTTCAGACCTGAATCTGTACCCAACTTAGATGCTAGGACAGTTGCAGCAGCTGCCTTTGCTGCTGGGTCAGGATCATATCTCTGCATAAAAGAATATAACTTAAGTTCAAACCAAGAAAACAGAGGGGGACAAGCAAGGTACATCATCACATATACCATTACTCAAACACAAACCATTGCAGAGTTCCCCTAAAAACATAAATAAATAAAATAAAATAAAACCCAGCATAAAGGGCACAGGTGTCTTGTTCATTACAGTGCTTTTTTTGAAGAGATGTTCTCTCAGAGAAGCAAAAACTGATTCAGCCAACTACAATAGAAATAAGTATGCCATATGACTATTGAGAATTTGCAATCAATCTAAATGAATGGTTTCTTAAGGCCACTTTACATGACCTCCTGGAATTCTTCCAAACAGTGTTTGTCTATATCATTTAAGAAACTCTAGACAACCATTAACACAGTCAAATGAGAGGAAGGGGCAAAAGGCATCAACAGCTACCCTATTCACCTGATAAAAGTTCAACAAGCTAACAAAGAATACCAAAGAGAATTCAATAATGAGGCATAAAGACAGATAACGAATGCAATATAACAACAAAACTTGCTTCTAATAATTACCTGAATAAGCTGTTGAGTAGTGTAATAATTTGTCCTCTCTTTTAGTTCATCAATTTTTGCTTGCCTTTCAGCCCGAAGCCTTTCCAGGGTTTTGGCGTCCTTGCGATCACCTAATACATTGAAAGGTTGAGATATCAGATTTTTAATACATGCACACATCAACTTTAGACAAGTAATGGTCACTAAGTTTCCGCATTAGATTGGAAAACTTGATTCATAGAAAAAGAATGGGTTCATACAACCAATCATCCAAATTATTCAACAAACATTTTTAACAACAGCAATGAACTAATGAAAACGTCATAGGTCTACTTTTCTAGCTTTCTTCCAATGGTCCATTACAGCACCGACATGGTGTTAAACAACTAAAAAACATGCCTGATGTTTCAGTTTGTGCTTCCTAAGATACAGGTATGCATGGAAGCTGTTAAGCATAAACTCAAAGCATACATAAATCAAACATTAACATGTCAAGACAATCAAAATAGGTACAGCCTGGAAAGAGACTTTTGCTCAAAGAAATATGCATGATATTTACCATATGTGTACATATTGAAAACAGTATTGAACTTCAGACATTGTAGATCAGGTATCTTTTATGAACTAGCCACCCACCAGTACTGTGCCCAATTCCAGTTCAAAGATTTGCGAATTTCGTAAACGATTCCCAAGAAAATTCCCAAATTTCATAACGCTTATTTTCCAACAGTTCAAACTCACAACTAATAAATTTAAAAAGAACTTCCTCTTGCATGGAAATTGGCACACAATTAAAATACCAGTCAGCACGAAAAGTCCCCCTGTGAGGAACGATGTCTAAAGGACAGGTCCTCAGTGACTTTCAACAAAAATAGTCTAACAAATGACCAACAATTTAATGTGTGATGGGCCTGTGTGAGGGGACCTTTCTTACTCCAAATGTCTTACGTGGAGAAGCTACACACCCCATGCACAAAGAATGTACTATGAAGCTCAAACAAATTCAATAAACAAAGTAAGAAGTAAACCACGGAATGATGAACCAATAAGCCAAAATGCTTCCTAACAAGCCCAACCCAAGACACTATGACAACCATGGAACCATATACCTTTTGCAAAATAAGTCTCAGATATTAATAAAATAACTAGAATCGTCACATGAATATTAAAAATTAAGGAAGTTGCAAGGTTTAAGATACTCACGCATTCTTGTGAAGGTCACAAATGCTGAATACGCAAGAGAAGATAAAGCAGGCAGAAGAAACATCGGAAGAATTCGAAATGTCCTCATCTTCCAATCTAAATTTGTTGCTCTCGTTGATATTATAGCATAAGCAATTGCAATAATCTGAAAATGACAAAAGTACGCAAACACATATCATTCCCTTCTAATATTTCACTTGCCCAACTCGTTCAAACTCTATATGCCAATAAACATGACGATGAGTATGGTGCAATTCTAGATAGTATTGCCACAAAAGTTCAGAATTCTTAATCAGCCAAAAAAAACCCAGTTGCTGCAACAAAGTCCTAATTGATGGGTCCTATGAATGACATTCCAATACCTCAAATAAGACAGAGAATAGAATGAGATGTCTGCTCATGCGCCTCCACGTTATGGACCTCCTCTGCATTCTAGCAAGGACAGTGGCTTCTTCTTTGGAAATGTACTTGAGCCGCTTCTCGAAATCATCGCCGTGTAATCGGAAGATCCCACTGAACATTCTGGAGAAAAGTCCCTTGCGCTTCTTCTTCGCAACCACCTCAGGAACAGTTGCCGCGTCTTTCTTGTTGGCTTCTCCGACGACGCCTTTGTCGTCCGCCATTATTATACCCTTTCAAATTGCTCTTTTGAATTGAAAGCGAATAGCAAATCAATCATCAATAAGCAAAAGCAATATGCAGAGACGAATAAAAAATCAAAATCAGATCTGGAAAATTACGAAAAATTGTGGGAGAGAGAACCTTGAAAGTAGAAACCAACCTTGGCTTTTCAGATCTTTGAGGCGGAGAGAGCGAGGGAAAGTAATGATGAAAGTCGACAAGGAAGAGAAGTCCGTGAGGGCAACGCAAACGCAGAGCTTTGATCGATGATGGAGAGAGAGAGTATCGGCGATGGAGTGAGAGTGTCGAGGGAAAAAGGATGAAGGAGAGAAAGGGCGTCCTCTTCAAAAATGGGGCTTTGCTTGCTTTCTCGTTTTCTTCCCTTTTTTTTTTTTTTTTTTTGGGTTTTTTTTTTTTCC